>JAUPMG010159707.1:0-10838 GCA_031762675.1 Pachysandra terminalis | reverse complement strand
TGTTGGTTAACATGGTAATGGGGATTACAACTAGGGGTAATAGACCTGGTTGGATCCCCGACGACCTTAACTCCGGCCACATGGATAGGTTTTACTTCCTTATTACGGCTCTAACGGCGTTCGATTTCGTGATTTACGTGCTTTGCGCGAAGTGGTACAAGGGCATCAACCTTGAGGGCAGTGAGGAGATCAGCATCGAAATGGAAGATCACCAAGCAAATGATATGCTTAGAAGGGTCTAATTAGGCTCTTAAATAGTCTCTCTTTATGACCATTTGAAGGGAAATGGCTATATCACATGATGTAGATCTCAACCATCTAAACAACAATTTGTTAGTTTGAGGAGAAAATGAAGCGTAACCTTTCAAATAGTTTGACATCTAAGGGGGATGAATGCTTCTTTTCTTCTTGTAATGGTAGGACAAGCAACTTATTGTTAAAACTACTTTTAGGATTTGGCTAAGAATAATTAAGGTGGAACTTAGAGTTGTATCTGCTTACATGCAGTTTTGTTTCTCTATATCTCACTTTCTAGATTGGGTTGTATTCTCAAACTTTTCTTGTATTTGCATCAAGTAATGTTGTTGTAATTGCAGAAACTTTTGATCATGTTCATTGTTTTTATTTACTTTTTTTTTTTATATCTATTAATATCTTCTAAATCAAGTTAATTATAGTTATGGAATCCTTAATATGTGCTTGAAATGTTGAAGAACTTGAGATAATTAATATACCATTATTGGGTGAAGGTTGTAAATGAATCGGATAACGTATCTCTATTCATACGAACCTAGATCTGCAGCGGAAGATCTATATCTAGTCGAAAAACGTCCCACGTCAGAATATGCGATTATTAGAATTACACACAATATTCCATACTAAATACGGTCAGATCTCAATTTAGGAATCTAATAACAAAACCAAAGCTCAATAAGAAAGAAGAGATGAAAGGGTTGGAGTCTCTCAAAAACACGTGTAGAGCAAAATGGAAGGAGTCTCTTAGAAATAGAATACTCAACTCAACTCCTAATGAGACTCAATCTCCTAACTAATAGGAGAGAGTCTCCACACTACTAAACAAGTATATATGATGTCCCATTAAGTCGAGACCCGGATCGGTCTAACTAAGCGGACCAACCGGGTCGACCCAAACACTAAAATCTAATTGTAAGTAACAACAATATATATATATATATATATATATATATATATATAACCAAAGAGATTTTAAGTGGGATTCATGACCTGCAAGTCCATGAACCAAGTGCCCCATGAAGAAGAATAGGTTGATCAAGAACAAAACAAATAAAAGAAAAAGTTAGTTTGGAATTCTTTCAATGGATGGAGACTTGGTTTCTACACATGTGGGGAAGGTAGAAACCTTGTAGACAAGCTGGCCCTTAAGCTTGAGAGCTTGTCGGCTACCACACGGGGAAAAAGGGGGTTTGATTTTGGGGGAAGAGGAAGATATGAACACGACAACTATACGAGTCATTTTCCAACCCCCCACCAAACTTCCATATCGTTTAGTGTCATTAGGGTTTCTGCATCAGACCGTTCCCTTTCTCCATACCGAATCTAGACAATATGCATGGACCTTGAAGAAGAGAAAGCTAAGCTTCTTTCACACAAAATTAGGACTCATATGATAAAGGCAACATCCTATCAATGTCTTATTTAATTAAGTGGTCCACTTAACTAACATATGGACATATGGATAATGTTTTTTATTTTTTATTATTTTATTATTTTTTATTTAATGTTTAGATGGATTATTTGTAATAAAGTTTGATACTGCAGACAATGTAGAGAACAACAAACAAGCAACAACGGAAATAAATCAAGAAAACACAAATTTACATAATAACCTTTGCAAAAAAAAAAAAAAAAAACACGGAACAAAAGAAAATTCACTATGCTCAAGAAAAAAAAGGAACAGGATTACAGAGATCTCTATCAAGCACTTTCCCACTCACCACTCACCACTCACATAAAACTGTATATACTCTAACCTATACGATTTAGGGTTATGGTTACATCCCAGAGAGCAAAATACAAAAGTACCTCCAATAATAACCATCTAAAAAATTTGACCGGCGAGAACCGAGGCTGGATCTAATGAACCATACAAATGCTTTTTCTCCTATAGTGACCCCAAAAAAAAAATATGGTTCTAGTTAAATTAATTTAATTGAAGAAATTTTTAGATACTCTCAAAAAAATCGCCTCACAAATACAATAAAATATCTAATTAAGAGTGATAATCCATTGAGGTGACAGTGCCGATCGAGGATTAATTTTCTCAAGGGTGAGCTGGTGTTCATTTGATGTGATCTCTATTCAACATCGTCACCTCATTGAAATTTTTTCTCTTCTTTCTTTTTCTTCTCTCAAGCGCAAATGACTTGCACGTAAGCTACTATCTATTTAGTGTTAAAAGTCTTAACTATAAACACTAAATTAAAGAGTAGTCTCCGGAACAAGGAACCTCGTGTGAATCTCATACGAGATTGTCATCTGTCTCCCGGTGGACCTCACAAAAAAAGGATGACTGGCATTTCTAAAACCCTAAGGATCTTATATACCCTAAACTGAAACCGGTGATGACCACCCTCTTTTGTGGGTCCATCTAAGACAGGATCTCACACGAGGTTCACACAGTCCAGGTTCATAGAAGATCTTCAAGTTCATCAAAGGAGGAATATCTGATTCAGAATCAAGATTTCATCTTCCCATTTCTTGAATCTTAAACTGTTTAAGATATATTCAAGCTTATCTGCAGTCGTGGATCATAAATGGAACGTAAATTGGCCAAATTCAATGGATAATTCACGTTATAAACACGTAAGAGCCAGCTTGAAGATCAGATTTTTCTTACTTCATCAACCCTGGAAAGGATAAAAAAATGATTTACAGAACCCTATGGGAGTTCAAGAACATGATTGGAATTGAGACTTTTAGTGAAAGAGTTGACTTGGTTGGTAGTGTTTGATGTATCCCATTCACCTACTTCTTGGTCTTTGCTAGACATGAATACAGCTAAAGAGTAAAGACTACTTAGCAGCTCTAGCTAGGGTTTTGTTTTCAATCCATCCTTGAAGTTTCTAAATTTTATAGACATGTTTGATACTTGTCCCTTTCCTCTTTCTTTCTTTTCTTTCTTAAACAGCTAGTTTGGTTGAGAGAAAAGTTGGAGTAGGACCTTTTAATATGGAGTTTGTATACTAGAAAGCTAGAATTTACTGATGCATGGCATTTTGTGGAATGAAGATCTTCTGTTATGAACAGGATCTTATGTTACCTCATCCCTATCTTTATCAGCTTTACTACATGTGAAGCACATGTAGGGTGCACATGATGGAATGGCAACTGCTACTCTTTGATCTTTCGTGCATGGTGTAAAAGATCGGCCGATCCAATTCGAAATCAGTTCAGGGCGAGTTGATATCTCAAACCGATCCCTAATTTATTAAAAATTCTATAACTCAATCTGAAACAAAGTCAAATCGATCCTAAATCCGATACGGAGTTTAAACACTGTTTTCGTGTATACCCAGATGCCATCGAATTAATAGTAATCTAATTGGACGGTTGTGATCATTCGATGGATTGTGTTGACTGATTTCCGAGACGGGACTCAAAGTGAGTAGTGCAATAGAGAAAATCATGTGGAGGAATACAAATCCTAGCAAAAGGACACAAAATTACAAATACTGATGCAAATCAAAAGACAAAGCAACTTTTGTTTTTCGTGGCGGGCATTGCTTTGATAAAGCAAAAAGTTTTTTGCCCATGCCTCATTATGGGGCGGAGCGAAATGGTACAATAAGAGTATATTGAGAATTTATCCTATATATCAGGTAGGAGTATAAGTTGTAACCCTAATCCATTTTTGACGTAGTAAAAACTTCTTCTCTCACATGGATGTAGGCTTAGTCGAACCACGTATATCTGTGTGTATTATTTTGATCTTCGTTTTTATTGTGTTTATTATCGTTGCTTGATCCTATTTTGTGTTTATTATCGTTGCTTGATCCTATTGACAGAACCATTAAATTAACAAACACTAAAAGAAAATCATGATCAAACAAAGAGTAAATATCATGAACTACCTCAATCAGTATCTTAGGAGTCAACATGAAGAGTGTACAAAAAAGTAATAAAAAAAAGTTTTCAAACAACATTTCAGCACAATATATTGGTAACAAAGCTGAAGGACTTCATGTTATGCTCCTCCTGTATCCCCACTGTACTTCCTCCTTATTCCCTATATTTTTTATCTTGTGCCATCCTTGCTCGATCAGTTTCTCAAGTTTCTTCATGAAATGCTTCAGATCCTCACCTTTGTCTTTTAGACTCCCCATCTAATTTGCAAGATTTTGAACAGAGAATTCTAAGTAAATGAAATATATATAGCAGAAGAGAAGCATTTATACACAACACAAAACCAATTGCCTTCAACTCCAAGGAATTAAAGGGTGCTTTTAGTTAGATATAGTACATAATTGGAGTGCTTTTTGTAAAATATAATTCAATACCATCAATAATTCTGATATTAAGAGGTTTTTTATGTAGATATGGTACATAAATGGGGTGCTTTTTGTAAAATATAATTCAATAGAAACACTAATAGCTGAAAAAGGGGACTTTATGAAAGAATAAAGTCAAGGAAGGAAATTTACCGAAAGATTGTATTTTAATGAGCTTTTTTAGGTGTTCATAAAAAAGATTGCATTTGCTTTTTGAAAAATCGGTGAAGCACGATCAAGCATAATAAAGATCTGAAAACGATGACCCGACCAGCCCGGCCTTGTGTTTTGGTAGGGTTGGACAAGGATAATTAACATGTAGGTTCGGGCCGGATTGGAATTTAAGGCCCGATTGATTTTTAGGGTCAGACTCGGGTTGATGTTAGATTGAATGTTAAGCCCGTAACTCGGGCAGACGAAGTTTGATCTAACAAAAACACACTTCTTTGTAGAATTTGATATTGTCCGAGCCCAACCCTAGCTCGACCCGTTGCCACTGTTACACCCAACCTTACAAGTCCTCTTTGATCATTTGTTCGGAAAACACATGATCGTTTTGTCTTTGTAGGCTTTTTTTGCTTTAAGAAAATAAATAATATGCACTATTCCTTTTTTTTTTTTTTGGGTAAATTGCACTTACACTCCTTTAATTATCTTAGTTATGTGACACTGGCAGATAGACCCTGTGTTTTCTGAAATGGCAATGACATCCCATGTCAGAGATTTTGGATAGACACCAATAACGGAAATAGCACAATTATTATGTTGCCCTTGTAATAATCTATTTATTTAAATCAAAAATAAATTTATTTATTAAAAGACAAATTTAACCCTCAATACCATCACCATTTTCTACAACATCGGTGATTTCTCAACAAAAGGATTCTGCCGGAATCGTTGTACCATTGTCTGCAACATCAGTGATTTCTCAACAAAGGATTCCCCTCACTTCTCTGGAATCCCCTATCGAATCTACAGAGAAGAAATCTCAGTCCATTGTCATGGACATGGCGTTCGAATTCAAAATCAAGGAGTTTCGAAAGGTTGTATGAGGAGATGAATCTGGGTGATATAAATGGTGGAGGGTTTATCAAAACCAGCCATTGTTCTACAGTAGAGAGGCTCTATGGCTCTATGCTTGGGAGAGGAAACTATACCATGAGGTTAAGGTATTCCTAACCTCATTTCTCATCTGTGGGTGGATGGTTTTGTTTGTGTTTTCCCTTTTTCTTAATTAATGTTTTGCTTTTTCTTGTTGTATTGAACATGATTTCTTTGTTTATCTCATATGTGGGTAGATGGGTTTTTTGAGTTTTCCTTTTTTTTTTTTTTTAATTTTTTTTCTTTGTCAATCTTTTACTTTTTTCTTGTTGTGTTTGTTAGGTCCGTTTATATAAATTAATCGCAGGTCTAAAGAGTATTAAACTATCTAGCGTTATCTAATGAAGAATCACAACAATAACACAAGCATTTTTAACGAGGTTCGGTATACACCTACTCCTCGGGACCATGTCCAGATGATGAACAATTCACTAAAGCAACCAAGATTACATACACCAATTGGAACTTACATAAATCAAAGACTCCCTCTTTAATTTCATCGCCATTTTGTAGAATCCACTTTATGGTCTTGTTCAGCCCTTCAATCAACAGCCGCCTTCTCCCGAAGACTTCAAATTCCATCTCCCGAAGAATTGGAACGCATGATTGAACTCCCTTCAATCTACAGTCGCCTTCTCCCGAAGACTCAAAGCACTTCTCCCGAAGCACTGTAAAAACTTTGATACGATGTTCTCGAATTACTTGGAGAGTTCACCTTCTTCACGAAATCCAATGTGTATTTATAGAGAAGGTCAACAGATCTTTAGAATCTCGGATGACAGTTTGTTGCACTACTGTTGCAACATTCTGTTTCAACAGATCTTCAGAACGAGATTTGAATATTGATCTCAATCTACTTTTGATTCTTCAATCAAATCTCCATGATATCTTATCACAAATCCTCTCAGAATATTTCCCTAAAGATAATCAACCTATGCTATTAATTAGCAACAATTTACAACTAAATCTTGATCGGTTGATTACATGCTTAATTCTTAATATTCCCAGAATATTTTCTTAAGTTGAATAACTGATTTGGGTGTGCAGGATCTTTGATTCTTCAGAGGATTCTCTTCAGTGCATCAGTCGTTGTAATCTGTGCAATCTTCCACCTTCTGTTTGCTTGAGGGATCTTTCAAAGATTTGGGAACTTCTCTCCAACACGCTAGCTGGTCTACTTGATCCACACAGTCCTTGTGATTGTAACGACATGAAATCTCAATAGAATATTTACAGTTGTTTGTAAATTATTCTTTTGAGGAATTATTTCCTAGGACATAAACACCATATTAGTATGAAATCGCACTCAAGGATGTGGGTACTTTCTTAATCTGATTTTAGAAACAATTTGATATGACCAAGAGTGGGAATAATTAGCATGTGAGTTAGTTGCCAAAACCAACATTTCCAATTAAGCCAAAACACACGTGAATAAAGAAATTAGAAAGTGGATTTTTGACCAAAACAAGACTTGCCAATAATGCCAACATACACGTGAGATCTAACAATCTCCCCCTTTGGCATTTTTGGCAAAAACCCCTAAAGTTTGTTTGGGTACACAAATATTCAACTCATGTTTGCACATTCAAAGCATGAAGATCCACAAACAATATGAGTGTTAGAAAAGAAACAGTAACAAGGAGCAAAATAATGTCAGACAGTTTATCAGTAGATCATTTAAACAAGAAAACAGAAAGAACAAGTAAAATCAACTGTTAGAACAAGTAAAACCAACTATTATAACCAACTGTTATAAAACAACCTGTTCAAACTGTTATAACAAAAAAAAAACTGTTACTCCCCCTTTTTGGCAAAAAGCATGCCAAAGATTAGAAACAATTAATCAATACGATTCCGGAGGGCAGAGGATGGATCTGTGGAGCTGGACTGTGAAAGTAGCTTCTTCAATAACGTCTCCTTACTGAGCAGCATCTGTGTTCTGGCAGTCAAACCCTGAAGCTCCCCCTGAACTGCAGCCAATTCAGAAGATAGAAACTGTTGCAATCTGGATGTTAGAACAGGACCAGATGCTGTGGGAACAGTGGGTGAAGGAGCTGATTGAGAGGACTCCCCCTCAAAATCAGCTATATGCCTACCTTTGAACAACTTCTTAGAAACCTTAAGTGGTTTCTTAGGATACACAAGAAAGTCTGATGGTTCCAGAGGGACACGTTGAGACTTCATAATGGAATAAATGAGTGAAGGAAAGGACAAGACACCATAAGTGGACTCAACCTCAGCATTACTAGATATAACTTCAAAAGTATGCTTGCCCACATTAAAATCAAGGCCAGTGCCAACAATGAACAGTAGAGAGGCCAAATCCTTAGAAATGGAAGAAATGTGTAGGCCAGGCAGCCAATTGACCAAGGCTATCTTGTGGAGGATGGCATACCTCACACTAAGATCAGCTGAAAGAAATGCCTGAGTTTTGGGCCAGGTGGCAGAAACAGACCCAGTGAGTTCCTTTATGACAATGTCCATGTCAAATGATCTATCCAACTCTCTGCCGAGAGAGGAAGGAGAAGGAGAAGGAGGGGTAACTCCATAATAGGCATTGATAATGGAATGGGAGAAATCAATGATTTTTCCACGACATACCACTTTACAAAAATTAGGAGAGGTAGAATCTGAAACCCCGGATGACAGATGAGCATAAAATTCATGGACAAGTGACGGTGCATATACACCAGCCAGACTGACAGTCCCCAACAAACCATGGGACTGTAAAGGATCAACAATCCCATAGGGTTGATGATCAGGCAGTTTAATGGGTCTTTCACACAGTATTTTTCTTTTAGAGAAACAAGATAAAAGATGCTCATAAACTTGGGAGGAAAAATGGACATGCTCTTGTGGAGATGGAGAAACAGATGAGGCAGTAGGCACAGAGGCAGCAAAGGATGGAGCAGCACCGCAGGGAGGAGATGCTGGCTGATCAACAATGGATGGGTCTGTCTCAAAGGAAGGCTGTTGTGGGGCAGAGGATCTCAAGTTAGCGGCCTGAAGTTCCGCGTACTTCAGGTAAGAGATTTTCAGCACGCCCCTTTTTGCTGACACCTTCTTCTTCCCAATGGACCTTTTAACCCCTTTCTTCTTCCTTAAAGCTTGAATCAAGAACTCAGAATCAGAGGAGGAGGCTGACTTTGCTGGTGCAGGTGATTTGGGAAGCGAGGGTTTTGACGAACCAGGTCCTCGTTTTTGAAAAACTCGTGGGTACCAATCTGGAAAACCTTGGCTTTTGAAGAAGGTATGCATCAGTGTTGCAGAAGAGATCGGCGGAGGTGAATCTGGTGGTGGAGCTGCAGAAAAATCACCTATGGGCAGAGATGAATGAGTCTGAGATGAGGAGGAAGACGACCCAATAGACATGGGAGAGCCCTGAGAAGTTCTTTGGGCAGCACTGCCGGCCAACTTTGATCCGGATCCAATCTGTGTGGTCATCATGCTGCAAACTGGTAAGAATGCTTGAAGGAATTTCTAGCAAAATGAGAAGGTTAGGGTTCTTGAGTAGAGATTAGCAGCGTTAGAGGAGATGAGCTCGAGAACTCGAAAAGCCCTTTTGTCATTTTAGGGCATAACCCTCATTAAAGGCAATTAACACTCAAGGACGTGACAAATTTCATAAGATACCAAAATTTCAAAATTTAGTTAGACATAACTGACAGTTGAAGTCCCAATCTTTTGTAGCACATATTACAACAAATTTAGAACATGATAGACAAAGATACCCATGGCTCATTAAAATTTTATTTGAAAAGAATTGCAGAGGAAATAAATCACAGATCTCAAATCAGCATATTTTTCAAATTCTCAGGGTTTAACTTTTAATACCTTAACTGATAGAAATCTCAGATTTAAATGGAAACTGATATGAATTAGGAACCAATTGTGTGTGTATGCCCAGCAAAATACATTTTAGAAGAATCTATCATATTTCCAATTGAATGTTTCAAATCATCTTTTTGAGAGATATGCTAAAACTGTCCTTGATTCTCCCTTTTTTATTTATTTAAACATCAGTTGGTAGCTTTCACACTGGTCACTAAGGTAGCTCTTTTCTCATGGTAGATCTTCCTCTACATATTGGTTGTACATAAGACCAGATTACTCATGGATAACTTCACACAGTAGTGTAGGTAGCTCTTTCCAATGAAGATTTTCACTCTATTCACTAATTTTCTCATGGTAGTCTTCCTCTACATATTTGTGATACATAGGCCCAGATTACTCATGGATATCGCACACATGTTAAGGAATAGAATATCAACAAATTCTATCAAAAAGAATCTTTTTAACAGTAGTTGTACATATATCAAGTATTCAGTCCAGAATATGCAAGCTATTGTGCTCAAAAGGTTGGTTCTAAACTCAAAATCAACTTGCATCTAAAACTCAGTTTATCAGATTAAAGAGTTAAAATTCAAAGATTGAAAACCTGAAAAACAGACAAGATCATGAAGAATATGTAAGTTACATCATGTATAACCCTAGAGTCTTTCTCAAGGATTCAAAATGGTTTGCATCAAGAGCCTTAGTAAATATGTCTGCATGTTGTTTCTCTGTTGCAACATGTTCTAGTACAACAGTTTTGTGCTCGACCAACTCTCTAATGAAGTGATGTCTTATATCAATATGCTTGGTCCTAGAGTGTTGGACTGGGTTCTTAGAGATATTAATAGCACTAGTATTGTCACAATAAACAGTTAAGCTATCCTGTACAATACCATAGTCCTTGAGCATTTGTTTCATCAAAATTAGTTGAGTACAGCAACTACCGGCTGCAATATATTCTGCTTTAGCAGTGGACAGAGACATGGAATTCTGTTTCTTGCTGTACCACGACACCAGATTGTTCCCAAGGTAAAAACAGCCTCCAGTGGTGCTCTTCCTATCATCCGCATTACCTGCCCAATAAGCATCACTAAAACCAACAAGGTTAGAGTTAGTGTCTTTAGAATACCAAATCCTATAGTCAATTGTTCCATTAACATATCTTATGATCCTCTTAACAATAGATAAGTGAGATTCTTTGGGGTTTGCTTGGTACCTAGCACAAATTCCAACACTAAAGCAAATATCAGGTCGACTAGCAGTTAGATAGAGTAGGCTTCCAATCATGCTCCTACACAAACTGGGATCCACAGATGTCCCACTTTCATCTCTAGTCACTCTCATATTTGTCCCCATTGGGGTCCTCAAATGTTT
>JAUPMG010159696.1:0-10838 GCA_031762675.1 Pachysandra terminalis | reverse complement strand
TTCGTTGTCGTTAACCGCGCTTGCCCCCCCCCCCCCCTTTTGTTTGGACTAACTCAGGCAATCCTTGGGAACCGTGGGGTAAGAGCCCTGAGCTTGGATCACGTAAATATGCTAAACTTGTGATGGGGTGGTTACCCATGAGGAAGGGCTAAGGACGTCACCCCCGAGTTCAGGTTCTATACAAACACCTGATCTGCAGGGGTGCGATCTCCCAAGAAGGGTCTGGGATGCAGATCCCGAGTGGGAATCAAGCTAAAGTGCTAAGGTTCACCAGAGCGTGATTCTCCAGGGTAGGGTTCAAAGGAATTTACCAAGTGCGTCCACCGAGCATCCCTAGCTGACAGGTCAACAAGGCTTGTCGCTATCCCTCAGAATTGTGTCCTTGTGATAGCCGGCAACCTCGGGTTGGTTTTGACCCAAGCATTGATTTCCAACCTGGGCCTTAAAGTGTGGCAGTGGTTCTACAACACTTAGACGTTTGCCTTGGTAAATTGCCTCTT
This sequence comes from Pachysandra terminalis, assembly GCA_031762675.1. Lineage (NCBI taxonomy): Eukaryota > Viridiplantae > Streptophyta > Magnoliopsida > Buxales > Buxaceae > Pachysandra > Pachysandra terminalis. The sequence continues at coordinate 10,338 of JAUPMG010159696.1, read as the reverse complement.
CTCTAGAGGCAACCCTTCCCTTTGATGGGAAGGGGCTATGTATCCACTCATAAAAAGAAATGGTGGTAACTTGTGAGGTAATCCACTTGGTTTCCCTAAGGATCGAACATGGTTCGTCCAACCTCGGGAAGCCTGTTCCCTTGGATGACCATTCTCGGGGCAATTAGCCCAAGTGGCGAATTGACCATCTCTGGGATGGTTAGCGTTACCTCGACTATTGAAAGGAGCCTATATTATCCGGATCATTTGAAGGTGATCAACCTATCCGGACCTTTTAGAGGGGGTCAGCCCTACCTCGGCTTTTGAAAGGAGCCTACCTTATGTGGACCTTTTAGAGGGGGTCAGCCCTACCTCGACCTTTGAAATGAGCTTACCTTATCCAGACCTTTTAGAGGGGGTCAGCCCTACCTCGACCTTTGAAAGGGGTGTACTTTATCCGGATCTTTTAGAGGAGGTTAGCCCTATCTCGGCTTTTGAAAGGAGCCTACCTTATTCGGACCTTTTAGAGGGGATCAGCCCTACCTCGACCTTTGAAAGGGGTGTACCTTATCTGGACCTTTTAGAGGGGGTCAGCCCTACCTCGGCTTTTGGAAGGAGCTTACCTTATCCAGACCTTTTAAAGGAGGTCAACCCTACCTCGACCTTTGAAAGAGGTCTACCTTATCCGGACCTTTTAGAAGAGATCAACCCTACATCGGCTTTTGAAAGAGCCTACCCTATCCGAACCTTTTAGAGAGGGTCAACCCTACCTCGGCTTTTGAAAGGAGCTTACCTTATCCGGACCTTTTAGAGGGGGTCAACCCTACCTCGACCTTTGGAAGGGGTCTATCTCATTCGGGCCTTTTAGAATGGGGTCAGCCCTACCTCGACTTTTAAAAGAGGTCTACCTTATCCGGACCTTTTAGAGGGGGCCCTACCTCGACCTTCAAAAGGGGTTTACCTTATCCGGTGGTCGCGAGGTCACCATCCTCCGGGAGGGACAAGTTCCTACTCCGGATGAAGCTTTTCTTTGATCTTGCAACCCGGTCCTCAAGTAATCTCTTGTGAGGAGGGGAGCTTGCGTCCTAAAGAGAGGTTGAGCTTGTATGAACCGCAGGCCATGCCATGTGGTGCGCATACATTGGCTTATTTTGAATTTACAAAATATGGGGTCATCACCACCTCATAAGTTATTGCACCTGTTAATTAATTTGAAACTAATTAGAATAAGACACGTGGAATAAAAAAGTCACATCATTAATAATGATGAAGTGATTTTGTCTTCAATTTTTGTGCTGGAAAAATTATAATATATTTTAATTAAGTCTTTATCCTACGTGTCATATTCTGATTGATTTCAAATCAACTAATTGGTGATTGTAACTTGAGAGGATCCAGATCTTATGAGGTATATATACACGAATTTCTAGTTCTTTATCTTGATCATTAGAGTTTTTTTTTTTAACAAAACCTTACTTATTTTTATGAATTGATGATGGAAATAATATTAATATGTGATTTCTAACATCGGGTACAAATCTATCTATCTATCTATATATATTAAAGTAGTCCCCTTCAAGCACATGCTTCTCTCTTCTCCATGTGGCACGGAGTCAGATCCTCTGTTAGCAAATCCCTGCTAACTTTCTGGTAACATCACCCAAAGGCGACACCTGTCTTATGGGGTCCACAAGTAAGAGAGGAGACTAACGGAGACGTTTAAACCCCTTAACCAAATCGTTATCCCCTCTTCGTTTTCTTCCTCGCATCTCTTTCCTCTACCATTTTCTTCTCTTTCAGTACAAACCACCTGCTACAAAACCCCAACAGCTCGTCCGTACCTCCTCAGTTTCTTGATCTCTTCATCTCTGGCACGGGCCAGTAATCCTCCTCACACAGCTGAGCACTCACCCATCTCTCCGAACTTCTTCTCTTGAACGAATACGACGGACTCGTATCCACCTTCGAGATCTAGGATTTGACCGGCGCCCATGCTAGTGGATCTCAAACAGCGGGTGATCTTGGACACTACGCGGAGGAGGCGGTGTTCGGGTACAAGGTATGATGGGGTGTGAGATACGATAAGGCGGAAGCCTAGAGGGAAAAGGGCATCGCCGGCGACGATTGCCTTGTCGACGCCGAAGACAACGTGATTGGAGGGTTGGCCACGTCGGGATGGATCGTCGTCCATGCAGGGTAGGTCTTTGTGGATGAGCGAAGCGGCATGAACCTGTAATCAATTCAATTACATAGAATCAATTTCAATGATTTTTTTTTTTAAATCTTGATGATGTACGGAAAAAAAAAGAAAAAAGAAAAGGGTAGATGAACAAGGAGAATGTTGTGATGGGTTTTGTTTGGAGATGATAACTCAAATGGAGCTGCGTCTCTGTCTCTGTCTCTGCTCCCCTGTTTTTCCCCTCATCTTTTTCCTCCTCGTTCTTTTCGATAATATTTTTTTTTTCCTTTCTGAGTTCTGTTATTATGACTCTGACTGAAGAAACCCATGAACAATTTTTGATTTAGATTGGTATATTTCAAGTTTGGATTTTTTTCCTCAGAGTGGTACTTGTTTGCACCCTTTGAAGGAAGTGATTTTAATGAAGCAAATGAAGGGTGGTTCCCTCTCTCTCTCTCTCTCTCTCTCTCTCTCTCTCTCTCTGATTTTGTTTGTTTGAGTTTGGTTCAAGGTTCTGGTAAATCTGAACAAAGAGAAAACATTGAAGCCTACATAGATGGGACCAGAGACTTTCTTTGAAATATTCTGTTAAATCAACAGCAGTTAAAACTGTTAAATATGCATATCCTCTAAGGGAGCTAGAAGAAAAGGGTAGAGGAAGGAGACGAGAGGAAGAAGATGAAGAGGGGTAAAGATTTGGTTAAGGTGTTTAAACGTCTCCGTTAATCCCCTCTCTTACATGTCGACCCCACATGACAGGTGTCACCTTTGGGTGCTGTGAACAGGAAGTTAGCAAGGACTTTGCTAACAGAGGATCCGACGCTATTATTGCATATTTGAAGAGTTCAATTTGGCTGTACATTACAATGAGATGCTCAACAAATGGGTGTTGAAAGCAAGCTTTTCCTTTACAAGATTATTATATCCATGAATCTAATTTTTGGTTAATCTATACCTATTGTGATCACCTCACGGTCGGGTGGGACCATAAGTTGATCGGGTTGAAATGGAGTCGTCACCATTTATTGAGTTCGGTTGTGAATGGTCACCTGTGGGTTTTATCAATTAAATTGAAAATTAAACCAAAGTGTGAAAATAGGTTGGTCTAACCAGAAATTCGGATAAGGGGGTTTATTTGAGATGTGGAAAGGTGTTAGGCATCCACAACCTCCCGGCTTAATCAGTTACCTGATTTAACCGGTTACCCGGTTCAATGTTTATTTGGCAAAAAATATACAAAATAAAATAAATAAAAAAAATCTAACAGATGCCTTAGAAAAATAAAATATGTACATGGAAATTCACATGAGATCTATATCAATTAAAAAGGTTAACATCATTGATTAATTAAAAAATAATAATAATTTATTCATAACATGCTTTCAATACCTAATAAACTCCATAATAACTAAGAAAAATGAAATAAAAAAAAATACCTGTAGCAATTCTTGAGATTCCCCTTGGTGTGTTGTTCGTCCGTTTTGAGCTCCTCGGCAAGGCCCGGCTTTGAGAAATCGTAGCAACAATGGTTTTCTTTCAGATTCGACCAAACAGGACCTTAAGCATGTTTCTGGGTTTTTCTGGTTCGATTCGGTTTGGGTTACTTGGTTTTGGCTTGGTTCAATTGGTTTGGGTCTGGTTTTTAGGTTAGTTCACTTTGGGTTTAATGGAGTTTGGATTGGTTTGGTTCGGTGTGGTTCAAGAGGGTTTATATTGGTTTGGTTAGTTGGGTTTGATGGGTTCAAGAGGGTTTATATTGGTTTGGTTAGTTGGGTTTGATGGGTTGATCCGGTTCGGTTTAGGGAGATTGGTTTAGGGGTTAATGGATTGATTGGGTTTGGTTCAAAGGGATTTGATTGGGTTTGGTTCAAGGAGTTTTGGGTTGATTCGGTTTTGGTTAGGGGGTTTTTAGGTTATTTTCTTTTCCTTTTGGAGTGGGGTTGTAATATAGTTTTTTGTTGGTTTTGTTTTTACAGGAGGAGAAGACGGAAACAGGGGAGGGGAAGAAGAAGAAAGAAAGGGGGAATAGAAGAAAGAGAAGAAATGGGGAGAGGAAGAATCCAGCTGCTATTGCAGCCGGAAGGGAGAGAGGGGAACAGAGAGAGAAAACAGAGAGAAGGGAGAGAGAGCGAGAGAGTGCGGAAGAGAGAGAGATGGAGAGATGAATATCAAAGAGAAGAAGAGGGAGAGAGTAGTGAGGACGGGACGAGAGAGAGAAGGAGGGGGGAGTTACCTGGGAGTCGGGTTGGTGGTGCAGCAGGCGGCAGGGAGGGACGTGGTGAGGCCGGCAGGGGTGTGGTGGTGGAGCAGGGGCAGTAGGTGATGGAGAGGGAGAGTGGCAAGCAGGTGGTGGTGTGCTGCTGGGTTGCAAGGGGCCCGCAGGGAAGAGAATGGGCGATGGGCTGGCAGGTGGTGTGGCTGGAGGGGGAGAGTGGAGGCGCGCAAAGGCGGCAGTGAAAGGTGGACTGGGAGCGCAACAAGGGAGAGCGGAGAGGGGGCTGTGCTGGGGAGCAGGGGCGCGCGTGAACAGGGGTGCGACAATGGGGCTGGTGCTGGCTATTATGGTAGAGTGCGGCAATGGGGCTGTGGGCGCAGGCAGGGGCGGTGCTGGTGCGGGGAACGGAGAAAGGGAGAGAAGGAGAGGTTTAGGGGGGTTTGTTTTGGCCGAATCCACCCCCTTTTTCTTTTTTTTGGTTGATTCATCCCTTGCCTTCTTATATAGAAGAGGAGGGGGAAAGAAGAGGAAAGGGAAGAGGAAGGAGGGAAAGAAGAAGAGAAGGAAAAGAAAAGAAAAAGGAAAGAAGTGGGAAAAGGGAGGAAGAAGAAGAAGAAGAAGAAGAAGAAGGAAAGAAGAAGAGAAAGGAAGGAAAGGAGAAAGGAAAGAAAGAGAAAGAGGAAAAAAAATCTTGCGCACGTGTGGCGAGATTTCTCGCCACGCCACCTCACCTATCATTGTTACGTGACAAAAATAATTCAAAATTATTAACATGCCCATCGACCCTCCGAACTCAAATTTTAATGATTTTACAGTCATTTCGAAGCTCGTGACAAGTCGAAATCGAATCTAAAGTTAAAAAATTGTTTTGACTTTCCAAAAATTATCAGCTTTGATCAAACAGAGAGTTGGGAGTAAAAAGGTCATTTTGATGATTTTCAGGACTTTCAGGAGAATTTGCGCACATGATAGAAGAAGTTTAGAGATGGTTGGGGAATTGCCATATTCTTAAGCCGAGTCTTCTGGGAGATGCTAAACACAGAGAAAGTCGCTTTTGTGCAAATTGGGGTGTCTACACTACTCTTTCAGACTAGATTTCATCTGTTCCAACAATAGAGTAGAATATGAAGCTCTACTTATTGGTTTGATCATGGCGAAGCAGATGGGAATGCAGAGACTGTGTGTCTTTGGTGATTCGAAAGTTATTATTTCTCAAATTAATGAAGATTTTGTTGTCAAGGAACAGGAATTGGTGCCTTATAGAACAACAATTCGAGCATTAATGAGAAAGTTTGTTGAATGCATTTTGACTCATATCCCGAGAGCTAAGAATCATCAAGCAAATATTCTAGCTAATCTTGGAAGCAGATTGATTATGAGTGAAGATTTTCAACAAATCAAAATCATTCGAAAGACATTACCAGCAACCTTGGATCCGGAAATCGAGAAAGAAGATATTTCTTCAACTGGTTGGAGGCATGCCATATTACATAAACTTCGACATTCTACCTCAATTTTCGAAATTCCTATTCGAAAGTTGGCAAACTTTGTTGAAGTTGGCTATATTTTGTATTTCAAGGCCCCTAATGGGACCTTGAAATACAAAATTACTTCGGTGTGTTGGAAATGAAGAAGCACAACAAGTTCTTGAAGAAATACATGAGAAGACTTGTGGCCATCTAGATTTCATTCATTTATATAGAAGTTTGCAAAGATTTGGAGTGTATTGGCCAACCATGCCTTTGGATTCTTCGAAATTTCAGAAAAGCTGTGGTGATTGTCAAAGCATTCCTGATATCATGGAGGTATACCCTATCTTTCCAGAAGAAGAAGACTGGAGGAGACCATTTATACAATTCTTGAGGGATGGTTTTTTGCCAAATAACGCACATGAAGCTCATAGAATTCGAAGGAGAGCAGTGCGTTTTCGTTTTCAAGAAAGGCATCTATTTTGAGTAAGCACAAATGATAATTTACTCAGATGTCTTGATCCTGAAGAAGCAGTTGTTGTGCTTCGGGAAGTACATTCAGGAGAATGCGGAGTTCATTAAGGGAAAAGGAAATTGTATGAGCAACTTCGAGACATGGGATATTATTGGCCTACTATGAAGGAAAATGCGTTCGAGTTTGCTAAGAAGTGCACAAGATGTCAAATACAAGGAAATATCCCAAAGCAGCATCCTCGAAGCATGCAATCTATAATCACTCCATATCATTTTCATACCTGGGGGCTAGATTTGATTGGTCCAATCAACCCACATAGCAGAAGGGGACATGCTTGGATTTTGGTGGCTACTGAATACTTCACCAAGTGGGTGGAAGCTACTGCTTTGAAAAGAGCAACAGGAGTGGTTGTAGCCCATTTTATCAAGGAGAATGTAATTGCTCGAGGAGGAGTGCCTCGAAGAATCATTACTGATAATGGGTCTTCATTTCTAAATCGTCCAGTTCGAGAGATGCTTGCAAGATACAACATCATACATAGTAAGTCCACTCGGTATTATCCACAAGGCAACACTCAAGCAGAGGCCACAAACAAGACATTAATCAGATTGTAAAGTAAATTAACATATGATCATCCAACTCGGTGCCATGAAAATTTATTTAATGTGTTGTGGGCTTACAGGGTTTCTAAACATCAAGCTACAAAGGCAACTTCGTTTTCATTAGTATATGGAATGGAAGCAGTTCTACCTATTGAAATTCAGATAGCATCAGCGCGAATTCTTCAAGCCGCTGAAATGGATTGGGAAACTCATGGTTTGATTGCAATTCGAATGCAACAGATAAATGATTTGGATGAAAAAAGACAACAAGCTTTGGCAAATAATTTACAATATCATCAAGTGATCTCGAAAATTTATCAGAAGAAAGTGTCTCCCAAAGATTTTGAAGTTGGTGAATTGGTGTTTCGAGCTTCATTCTATGAAAGAAGCAACATTATTAAACCAAAATTCGCTCCAAGGTGGGATGGACCATTTGAGATTATTGAGGCATATCCTTCAGGTTATTACAAAATTGTCTTACTTGAAGAGAATGCACAAGAAGAATTAGTGAATGGAAAATGGTTGAAACATTATTATTTTTAACAAGAAATATAATGTAAAGAAAATTTTCTTTCATTTCAATCTCGAGAATACATTTCTTTTGGAAGAACACGAAATGAGACAATTACATTTGAAACTTCTAGTATTTTCTTTTATCTCATTTTCGCTTCAGATTTCAATAATTGAATGTATTCTTTGAGTTGTCCAATTTCTATTTCTTTCTCTTCGAGAGATTTTCTGACCAACATTACTTCTTCTTCCTTCTTCTCCAATTCCTGAGAACTGTTGGTGATTTGATCAAGAGTCTGATTTTTCTGAATTTCGAGATCTGTTCTTTCTTGAAAACAAGAAAGAGACTTTTCGAGAATGGTGAAATGATTCTTTAACCATTCAATATTCAGACCAAGATGCTCGATATTTGATAATGAAGGCTTCCAACTCTCAAAATCTTCCACAACTATAGAGGCGAAATTCTTCTCTGACATTTTAGTAAGAAGGGTACATAATTCTTTATACCCTGCACTTCTCATAAAGGAAGAAGGGACTCGAATCTTATCGGATATATCGCCATATGCATCGAAAATCGCATCCATCCATTTCGTCATATGTTCGAATATCATATATACCTCTTCATACAAAGTAACCTGAGTAGAAGACATTTCTGATATTTTCCTCCTTCGGAGATTTAGACCTGTGGAAGTATATGAAGAAGAAACACCAGCACTGGACATTGTTTTAGCAGTAACAGTGGTAGATACAGTAGTGATAGCTTTTTGAACCACAAAAGCTGATAATCTCGAACAGGTGATTATTGGAAAATCTGCTGAAAGCAATTCAACAGTTGAAAAGGAAAAGTCAAAAAGGGTTAGAAATCCTTTAAAAATCAAAGTTTAGTATGTTACATAAGATTTATACTTACTGGTTGAAGAAACAATTTCTATGGTGGAAGACGGGAGAATTTTTTAGGAAGTTTCAACAGTTGTAAGAACAATATCTGGCTCTACAATTCTTGAAATAGTAGCGATGGTTTCTCATTCGAGATTTCTGATGAAGTGGTTTTCGAAACATCCATCATTGCAGTTTCAATTGTCAAAATCTCAACCGAGGGGATAACACTATCCAAAACATTTGAAGGGATGGAAGAGGAGACATCACAGTGGCAGTCTCAAGAGAAGACGCCATTTCAGAAATAATTCTTGAAAATCTCGGAGAGGAAGAAGAAACAATTGAAGTAGAAGTTGGAAGAGGTAAAGATGTTAAAGAAACAGAAGGACAGACAATACTCGAACTAGGGGACAAAATTTGATTATCTTTATGAGTAGTTTCCTCATCCTCTGCTTTGTCAACTATTTCATCATCATCTTCTTCTTCTTCTTCTTCTTCTTCTTCAACTTCTTCATCTTCGGAATTCTCCTCTGATTCTTCTTCCTCTGATTCCACACCTCTATGGGTTCCTTTCGTTTGTCTTCAGGCTCTGAAACCTGAATTGAAGTTTCTTCCGAAATTGCAATCTCTTGCTGTTTAGACTTCTTGACAGCTTCATCTTCAGTTCTATAAATTCCAACTTCCATCAATAGAGAATCGAGAGACATGTATTCCACATTGGGAAGCTTAGCAGAAGCTAACCCTTTACGAGTTCTCAAGGAAGTTACAACCCTTTCAGCGACTCTTTTTCTATTCTTCAAATATCGAGAGTGCATATAGCAGCCACCTCTTTACTTGAAAGAGTTTGAAGATCTTTAGTAAGTTGCTGCAAACAATATATATATATATATATATATATCTTCTATCAGAATAAATGTGGTAAACGTAAAAGGCATCAATGAGAGGTAATTGTAATTACCAAGGATAAGAGCTTTTCAGCATCTTTATGAGGTTCTAGTTCAGCTGCAGAAAGAAGAGGCTTTGGTCTAGGCAATTCTTTTATCACTTTCTTTTGTTTATCTACAAAAGAAAACATCACATATATACACATTCGAGAATAAGACATTCCAAATATTTATTCGAGATGAGATTCGAGCAGAATACTTACCAAAAGAAGAAACTTCAGGAGGTACAACAATATTTCCTTTAGCAGGCTTTTCGACTGCAAGAGGAATGGGCTCTTTACTTCTGACTTGATCATCCTGATAATCAAGTCTTATGTTATTTTCATCCAGGCAATGTTGATAAAATTCAAGAAAAAACTTGAAATTTTTCACTTACTGATTGAGTTTTCTTTTTGAGAGGAATGTCAGAAGGAAGAGAAGTCTTTTACTTAGAAGCTTGCGCACTTGAAGTCTTGGATTGTGGACTTTTTGAGCTCTTTGAAGTCGCAGCTGGAGCATTCGGAATCTTATCTTTACTCTTTGATTTTTCTTTCGACTTTTTTCTTTTTCGAAGAGCGAGTCACCAATTCAGTTTCTGTAGACTGATCTTCATTTCGAGAAGAAGTTTCAGAAGGAATGACATTCGAAGCAAATTCTTTGATGGAAGAATCGGGATAATACGTATATGGAGAAGGTATCGCAAGACCTTTCGAAGGAGCAGTTGAAGTATTTTTCTTTGAAAAGGTTTTCAGTCTTTGATCTTGAGAAGATATGGTTAGATCTATAGGCACGGCTTCACTCTTTGGGTATTTGTCAAATTCAGAAAGCAGCATTTGCCAAAGATTTGCTCAAAGTCTCGAGGTTGCACATTTTCTCGAAGCAGCAGGAATACAAGCAGTTTTGATTACCCAATCACATTCTATCGCTTCAGAAAGAACGAATCTTCGTCCTGCCTCTTTAGGTGAAGGAACAACAGGAGGAACCACCAAGGGTACAATTTGGTCCAAGCCAAACTGCCTTAACACTCGGTGAAGGTTATAATGGAAAGCATTGGCAAAATCACCCTCAACCATGCCAAGAACATGACCATAGTGAAGGGTCACAAGATAT
>JAUPMG010159675.1:0-10838 GCA_031762675.1 Pachysandra terminalis | reverse complement strand
TCGGGCATGACCAATGTGTCCTCTCATAGGACCAAGCAAATCCTACTAGTCAATCTTTCCCAATGACAATCTAAACCTAGGGTGTTATGTGGGGTATTAGACTGAAGCCATCACGGCCGAGTCAAGTCCTCTCTTTATTCACATCAAGTTAAACATAAATTTAAATGCAACATATAATTGATTCATCCGTATGAAATCAAACTACCCATCGCTTGGGTACCTTCCAACATCTTACATACTAAAGGCAAACATAAAGCAAATTACACAGAACTACAAAGCATGTAAACGTACTTACAAATATTAATACTATATATATATATATATATATATATATATATATATATATATAAATATATATAATATTAATTCATTCATGTCTATAAAATATAATTATATACAATGTTTATATTTGTATTCTAATAATGTAAATTTATAATATTTATAAATATAAATATGTGTGTATATATATATATATTTAAATCACATAAATTAATATATAAATATAAATTATTTAAGTGGTTAATCTGTATATGCATTTGGTACACTGGCAATGTGCCGAATCATATCTACATATAAGTGACATAGATATGCATTCGGTACACTGGCGGTGTACCGAATCTATATAAGAGCTTTTTAACCCCAAGGTTACAATTTACTGAAGTCCCAGCCGCAACAAGTACCTCTCTCTCTCTCTCTCTCTCTCTCTCTCTCTCTCCGTGATTCTGTTTGTTTTTTATTACATGTCTCTCTCTCTCTCTTTCTCTCTCTCTCTCTCTCTCTCTCTCTCTCTCTCTCTCTCTCTCTCCTCTCCTCCGTCTCTGATTCTGTTTTTTTTTCTTTAAATACATGTATTGACTGTATCGAGCAATAATCGATACATCTACACTATTGAACTGTATCAGTCGATACAACACATGTATCAACCGATTTTACTCATATCGTATCGTATGGGTGAGTATAGTATTGACCAGATCGATACACGATACGTATCGACGACCGATACGGTCGAGACGATGCGTGGTGTATGGGCCATAACTCTATATTCTTCCTCTGCACTTGATCTAGATACCACTCCTTGTTTTTTACTTTTCCAAGATACTAAATTCCCACCAAGAAACGTACTATACCCAGTAGTAGAACGGCGATCTGAAGGAGAACTGGCCCAATCTGCAACAGTAAAACCTATAATCTGCAGGTGACCATGAGATTTATATAGAAGCCCTCGATCTGGTGCCCCTTTCAAATACCTCAAATCCTGATTGCTGCCTCCCAGTGAGGGACTCCAGGGTACTCCATAAATTGACTTACAGTACTGACAACAAATGAAATATCAGGTCTAGTGATCGTCAAATAACTCAGCTTGCCAACTAGACGTTGATACCTCTTTGGGTTTTCAAATAAATCTCCTTGGTCCACAACTAGCTTAGTTTTCGGATCCATTGGGGTTTTAACTGGTTTTGACCCTAATAATTTAGTCTCATCTAATAAGTTCAAAACATACTTTCTCTGAGAAACTAATTTCGAACTTAGATATGGCAACCTTAGTACCCATGAAATAACAAAGAGCTCCCATGTGTTTAGTGTAAAACTTTAAAAAGGCTGTTAATTCTAAAATACTTGTGAGATCACTACCTATAATCACAACGTCATCCATATGCACTACTAGAATAATTCGGCCAACTGAGGTCTCTTGATAGAAAACTGAATAATCAGATTGGCAACGATTCATACCAAACTCAAGTACTACATTACCAAACTTGCTAAACCATGTCCGTGGAGATTGCTTAAGACCATAAAGTGTTTTCTTCAACTTGCATACTCTCCCAGTCTCCCCATGAGAAACAAACCCAGGTGGTTGCTCCATGTAGACTTCTTCTTCCAAATCACCATGCAAGGAGGCATTCTTCACATCTAATTATAAAATAGGCCAATTAAAATTGGCAGCTAAAGAGATAATAACTCATATAAATGTACTTTTGGCTACTAGAGAATAAGTTTCTGCATAATCGATGGCATATGTCTGAGCTTACCCCTTTTCCACTAGACGAGCCTTCAATCGTTCCATTGTGCCATCAGGATGAAATTTAATTGTATAAACCGAACGATATCCTATTACCGATTGTTTAGGTGGAAGAGATGCTAACTCCCAAGTGTCATTAATATGTAAAGCATCCATTTCGTCTTCTATAGCTGTCATCCAACCCGTCTCAGGAAGAGCCTCCTGGACAAACTTAGTAATAGATAAAGATGAAATGGATGAGGTAAAACAATGAAATTTATGGGAGACAAATGAGCATAAGAAACAACACGATCTATTGGATGAGCTGTACACCTACGTTTTCCTTTTCGCTGAGCAATAGGAACATCAAAATCAGAGGAAATAGGAACAACAGGTGTAGGACTTGCCGGAACCAGATCTGCAGACGTTGATGTATTGGTGGGGTCATAGAACTAGCATGTTTTGTGTAGACCTTGGTGATGGCTGGTTGGCTCTAGGAAGAGACTGTAGGAAAACCTGGCAGCGGTAACGGGGGTAGGTAAATTATCCATTTCAACAGATTTACATTCATAAAAAAAGAACGGAATGGTATGAAAGAATGTGACATCAGCAGAAACAAAGTGACGACTCAATGAAGGACTAAAACAGTTAAATCCTTTATGAGTTTGAGAGTACCCTAAGAGAACACACTTAACTACTCGAGGATCAAGCTTATCTATACCTGGAGTAACCTGATGTACAAAACAAATACAACTGAAGACACGAGGTACAACAGGAAATAAAGGATAGAATAAGAAGATAGCTCATCAAGAATTGCCGAGGGCATTCGATTAATAAAGAAGAAAGCATTTAGAACAACATAACTCCATTAAGATTTTGGGACTTGCATATGAAATAATAAAGCACAGGCCACCTCAAGAAGATGACAATGTTTTCTTTCACCTACCCAATTTCGTCGAGGGGGTATGAGAACATGATTTTTGAAGGTGAATGCCGTGGAAAACAATGAAATCCTGAATTTGAGTCGATAAATATTCTTATGTATTGTCAGATTGAAGTATATGAATGGGTGTTCCAAATTGATTTTGAATTTCTAAATAGAATGATCAAAAAATTGCAAATAACTCGGAACACTCTTTCATTTAATAAAGCCAAGTCTTTCGTGAAAATTACAAAATATCGAAATCCCAAGTAAGAGGTTACACGAGAAGGAGCCCAAACATCTGAATGAACTAATTGAAAGGGGCAAGATGCCCATTTATTGACTCAAGGAAAAAAAGACGACCTATGATGTTTTCCTAACTGACATGCTTCACAATTTAACACCAGCACTGGACTCAAAGAAGGAACTAAACGCTTCAAACTTTGTAGAGAAGGATGACCGAGACGATAATTCCACTGGAGAGGAGAAAGAGATGACTGCAAAGCCGTGCCAACCTCACTTATGTCAAAATAATAAAGGCCACCAGCTTCACGCCCGCCACCAATTTGCTTCTTTGTCTTTAGATCCTGGAAGATACAAAAAGAAGGATAGAATGGTTACTGAACAATTCAAAATTTTTGTTAATTTATTGACGGACATCAAATTAAAGGGAAATTTAGGAACTAAAAGAACAAAAGATAAATGAAGAGGACTAGGACTTTCAGTACCAAAGCCAGAAATGGAAGAAGTCGTACCATCAGCTAGAGTAACATGCTGAGTAGAAGATGAAGGAACAAAATTGGAGAGAGTATCTGGAGTATTGGTCATATGATCAGTAGCTCCAGAATCAATTACCCAAGGTGAAGGTGTAGATACAACATAAGCAACAAGAGTACCTAAACGGGCTAAAGTAGCAGTAGATGAAGATGGCTAAGAAGAAACAGTAGTGAGGAGACGAGAGTACTCCTCAAAAATCGATACCATCTTACCACCAGAAGAGGATGTAGAGGCATCATGTATAGTGCTTGAATCATCAATATTAAAAGCAGTATGATTGGTGGATGCAGGTTTGCCGTGAAGGTAATAATCAACTGTGTGTTCACTTCGATGAGAATGACTACAAAAGCGGGTGCCACAGCCTTGATTGCAGCTTCCCTAGAATCAAAACGTCCTCCGTGACCATCTCTACCATCACCACCACTACCTCTACGGTTACCCCAATAAAATCATTAGTGGAAGTAGCTAACGCAGACTTTTCTACAGTAGAAGAACCAAAATCAGAAATAGTAGCTCTCCAAATGTGAGCAAAGACTTCAATTAAAGGAGGCAATTCAGAGCTCCTTAGAATCTGAGATTGACGTGGTTCTAATTCTGATTTCAAACCCGACAAGAAACGAACTACAATCATTTGATCTCGTTGACATTGTATCTCTTGTAGATCAAGTATAAGAGGCTGCTATAATGCAAGTTCTTCACAAACACCAATTAACTAAGGATAGTAATCTGCCAAACTACAATCCCCTTGCTGAATATTGAAATACTGCTGAGATAATTCATAAATACAAGAAATATTATGTGAACCATAATACATCTGATGAACATTATCCTATATGCATTTTGTAGTTTCTAGGAAAAACAGGCTACTACTAATACGAGGTTCCATACTGTTCCATTGCCAAGTACGGATCTGTGCATCATCTCGTCTCCATTCAGAATATTTTGGATCATCGAACTTAGGAGGATCTTGAGTGAGAAACTTGCCTTTCTCATTGGCAATGAGATAAATTTTCACGGATTTCGCTCACTGAATATAATTGCTTCCATTCAATTTAGTAGAAGTAATCTGAATGTTTGAATGACTTGGAGTGGCCATTAATGGAGATTCGGTAGCATCCTTAATATCCATCAGATATTACTAACACTTATATTATCTCAAAAGTGGTATCACTTCAAGAACTACGAGTCACTGGTCTGGCTACACAGAAGAACTACCAAGTACAGGCAAATAACTGATCACACCACATTCACTGGATTGATACAACACAGAACATTGCACCAACAGTCGGTAGAAAAAAATCACACAGAAAAAACAAACATCAACAACTTTTGATTGCTCACATAACACCAACAACTATCCACAGTCCTCGACCAGGTTACAATCTCAACGATCAGATCTGAGATACACTAGATTTGATTACTGAAGAAAGACATTAAAGAAGGGGGCGATCAAAACCCTAGAAAAATACTCATGAACAGTAACCTCGTGAACAATAATGACGTGAACAGTACATCGTGTACAGTAACTGTGAATAGTATCAAGCCCTATGCTTTGATACCATGTGAACATTTAAAGGTGAAGAAGAAGAAGATGTGTGGGGAGAAGAGGAAGGTGTAAATCCAACTTCTCTCCCTATATTAAGCATTTATATATTAATATTAAAAGAGCAGAAATTACATAACTAATCCTCTGTTCTAACATTAACTACTAAGCTCATACTCTTAACAAAATGTTTGGAATAGTTTCTCTTTGCTGCCACCAACAGGTTCGGATAAGATATTATTGTTGTCGTTATATCCTCTCATCCATGTCTTTGTTATTGTTAATTATACCGACTTTAGTGTTATCATCATCGAAGTTTCATCTCCAATGGTTAGATGTTAAAGTTCAAACATCAATATTATGAGCATTGTGGTATCAAGCCAAGATATTCATTTTTTTTTTTCTTCCCTTGTAGGTACCTCCTTAAGATTCTTGGAAGCGGAGAGAGCATTCGTCTTCAGTATCGTTCTCTTCAAAAGATCTCAAGCTCTCAACCCAGTCAGGATAGGTGTCCGCCGCAACCTATACAGAACAGCTAACAAAATTAGGCTATAATGCCTTGTTCGACTCCTTGATGTGATTCCTACTGAATCTAACCTTGCTGTTCTTCCCTTGTATAAAATGTGGAATGATTTTGTGTAAGTTATTGTATTGCTAAGGCAGGAAGTTGTTCTGAAATTGTGAGTTGGTCGCTGGAAGTTTGTAAAGAAACGGAAACAGATCAAGTTTCTGCATTGGCCACAGTCATCTTGCATGAAGGGAACCTTTATAAAAATTTATAGGAATTACATGATTTTGTTGTATGAAATTCCTGCGTTGCTGGATCATTCAGGGATAATTAATTGATGTAGGAGTAGCTGTCACTGTGTAACGATCGTTATTGCTGTGCAAGAGATACTGATGATTGTAACTTTCCTTCCAATACCTTGAAGTAATTCCACGTCGAAGCTTGT
Organism: Pachysandra terminalis; assembly: GCA_031762675.1. Taxonomy (NCBI): domain Eukaryota; kingdom Viridiplantae; phylum Streptophyta; class Magnoliopsida; order Buxales; family Buxaceae; genus Pachysandra; species Pachysandra terminalis. The sequence goes on along the minus strand of JAUPMG010159675.1, from coordinate 4,644 downwards.
AAATGGCATGTTAATCAGTTCTGCTCCTGCAAGAAACTGTTTGTTTTGCAGCTACTACTAGTCTGATGCTTGAACACATGACACTTTGAACAGAAATCGTTCCAAAGAGATAAATCCTTGAAATGTTGGTATACATCTGGCTTGGTAATGTTTGACAATGCAAAAAGCTGGGGATGGCAATTGAGCGGGTTAAATGGGTAATCTTCCACTTCGTCCCTAATTAGTAAAACATGATGCAGTTAGAGTTGTTTCGATCCGTCCTGACTTGTTTGAACCAGATTGGGCTAGGGATGGGTTTGGTATAAAATAGACCAATATAGTGGTAGTTGGGGGGTTTGTCAAACTTGCCTCGTAGCTATTAGGGCTGTAAAAGAGCCGAGCCGAGCTTTGCCTAGCTCGGCTGAGGCTCGTAAATCTCTAGCAAGGCTTAGGATCGGTTCAGATTCGTTAAAAACTTTTAGGCTTTGAGCTGAGCCGAGCTTTGCCTAGTTTGGCTCAGGCTCGTAAAAGCTCGGCTCACAAAAGTTATAAAAGCTTGATTTATAAAAAATAGATTAGTACAAATACATTATTATTATAGTTGATAATTATTATTATATGTAATATAATATATTAACATGTGTTTAATATTAGTACATAATATGAGTATGAACATATAATTTCATAAACAAACCGAGTCGAATCTCAAGCTCGTTGAGATAATGAGCTTTTCCTTTTCGGATTCAAGCTCGGCTCAAACGAGCCGAGCCTGAGCCAAGCTAGCTAGGCTCGTTGACAGCCCTAATTGCTATCTATAAAAACGCCAAGGTGGACACTTCAGATTACTAATAGTTTCTTGGACTTCTATTATTTTATCTTTGTAGAATGGACCTCAAGTAGGTTAGGGTTGGGTTTAGGATGGGGTATTGATACACCCATCTAACTGCAGGTCTGTTAGGCGAGTATGTAATTGTCTTCTTTATCTGAGGCTGCGTTTAGATAAGTAACTAAATTGGAGGATTTATCCACAGTAGCAATAATAAGTTATTTGTATTGAAAGAATTATGTTTGATATATACGTGTGAGTTAAATACCTTAATTGAACAAACTGAGATGTTATCTTAGAATTTAAAGAAAAAAAAATATCTTTTTAGAAGGCTTAATAATGTGTTTATAGTTGGAAGTATCATTTTAAAGTATTACTAATGTTTGAAACACACTTTCAGCAGAAGTGCCAAGGAGTTCTTAGCAGCTTATCCTTATGAGCTTTTCTCTAATGCTTACGGATAGGAAATTACCCGTTGATCATTAGGAGATACATTTATGACTTAAAAAGAGTTCTTTAACAGGTTAAGAGAGTAAATAGGCACTTATTAAGTAGTGGCAAACACGGCCTAAGAAAATAATAAAGTCAACGTGGATTGGATATGCATATTAAAAGATGAGAAAATAATTAACATTTAATAAATATTATATTTCTATCATTTATAGTTATATACAAAAAATATAATTACTTTTGTGATTGATACACGTGGTGGATCCTAGTTGGATCTAATTATCATAGGATGCTATTTTTGTGAACACAAGACCGTATTGGATTGCTTAGTCGATTTTTTAAAGTTGGAATCAGACCTTTATCAGGAATGGGTGTTTTGCGTGTTGGGTATGATGCAGGACAACGGGTTCTCCTCTGGTATAGGCTTAATAATGATTTAAGGATGTACAACCTGTTTTTGATGGTTTAGGGCGTTGAAAAGGTTTTTGTATGATCCGCCCATACTTTTTAGGAGTAATTAAGATTCATTGATTTTTTTTTCGTTTAGAAGTTGGATTGTCCAAAATATTTTTAAGACAAGTTTTTAAAATATTTATTTAGCTTCAACCCCTCACCCAAACCCTCCTTCACTCTTGTTTTGTCCCAGCCAGAGAAACTTAATCCTCTTCTCTTCCTCCATTTGACGGCGGCGGTGCTCCAACTCTAATGTCCACATCCGGCGACTCTTCCTTCATCAATTTCAGTACTCTCTCTCCATCTCTCTATTTGTCTTTTTCTTCTCCTACTTCATCTTCTTCTTCACAACCGAGACACCAATTTCCCAAACCCAGAAAAATCACCACCACCACCACCACCCTTCGGTCATCTGAAAGATGTTACTTCAAAGGATATGCCAAAGCACCACTGAAGGCGACGTCGGCTTGTCTTGGGGTTTATGGAAAGGGGGCTTACCCTGGTTATGCTGGGAATTTGTTGGTTGATTCAGCAACTGGTGCTAGCTTCAATGCATATGGGTCGAATGGGAGGAAGTTCTTGCTTGCGGCCTCGTTTGATCCTTCTACTTCATCTTACTCAACTCTGGTATGAGAATGAGTGACTATGAGGTTGATGATGGTAGAGGAAATACAGAGAAACAATGTGTAATTTATTGATTCATTTATTTGTTTTTCTTTTTCACGATTGAGTAACAGAAAGAGCAAACTATTTGGGTTTGCTTTTTTATCAATCAGAATCTTATTTGAGAAATGGGGTTCTTAACTTTGATCGGTAATTGAGAGAGACTAAAACAAATTGACTTTCAGCCACCACTATCTGGGATGTGGCGAAGAGGTTCCATTGAATACTCAAATTAATTGCAGAAGAACCTATTCATTGGATAAATCTACTGAAACTGAAAACCCAAAACTTATGAATATAATTTTCGTATCTAAATGAAAGATTTGATTCCTGTAAATGTTCAAGGCATTTGAATTATTAGAGTTTCCCAAAGGACGGAAGCTGGAAATCTTTGATTTCATAATCTCTCCCTTCTTCCCATACAATTTCATTTATGGATGTTATCTTGGGTTGGTGCTTGCAAGTAAAGTCTTTAATAAATAGGATTAATTTGATTTTATTACAAGAGTAAACGAAGATATTATGCATGGTGAAAATTATTTTTCAAAATTTGTTATATAATAACACAAGTTTCTTTAGATTAAGACAAATTGTCATTTACATATTTTTCTTTTCTTTTTTTTTTTCCAAGGTAAATCGGGCCAATTGGGAGAAGAAGAGGGAAAATGAGAGGTGCAGGCTATTGATGAAGGAGGCTCAGCTCCAACAGCAAGGAAATGCATGGACAACAGTAAACAAACATCGAAGTAGACTTTTTGAAAAATGGAAGTCGAGGTGAATTTTTTGCCTCCAACTTTCTGCAAAAGAAGTTTGGTTTACAAGGTTTGGGGATATTTCTAATTTCTTGTGAATTTTGGTACCAAGCATGGTTAAATTCATATAATTTAAATTTCCATGTTGTCTAAACAATGTAAAGATACTTTATTTTTTTTTGTAAGATAAACAAAGTAAAGATTCAGTCTTATTAAGAAAATTAATCTCATTTTTATTAAAGACTTTCTAGAAAACTTGAGTTAGAAAGTGACTAAGACTCTCAAACAATTTAAAAACAAAGCCTACCAGTTATATTAGGATTCTACATTAAATAAGATAATAAAAAACTAGTTTAAGTAAGACTAAAACACTTTAATTCAAGGGTTGTAATTTAACTAATCTAATCTAAAGGCTATTAACTAATACATAATCCTACACTAAGTATAACTCATAAATCAACTAGAAAACTATGTATACATTAGAAGGGACGTGTGATTTTTAATCTAAGGAGGGAGAGTGTGTAGAAGATAGCTGGAGCTGGAGCTTAGAAAAGATGAGCAGTTCAGATTTGAACTAAGAAGAAGAAGAAGAAGATCCTACAAGCTAGAGCACTATAAGTAATTCAATTAATCTTTATTTTGGATTTGGATTTAGGTGCCTAGGTCATATTCAATGAATATGACATAGTACAACCTTAAATCATTGTTTATATACCTTTTACATAAGTACTGAAACTGCAAAACTATACAGACTTGATCGACTGAGTCCCAGACCATTGTAAATATTTTATATTTTTTTGAGATTCCCCTATTCATTAGGAATCCAAAAAAACAAGTTTGAACTGATTCCATTGATAATTGACTAAGTTATGATTTATTTTCTGACCCTGTGTCAATACCAGAAACCCACAATCCCGAAACCTGTAAAATTTTGTGTTCATCGATTAAATATTCTATCTTAATAATTTTATAAATTTTATTTGATATTTTTCCTATATTCCTCTTTGAGTTAAGATTCCAACAAAACATGTTTGAAGTGATTCTGATAAGTATTGACCATGTTATGACCAAATTAAGGACTGTATGCCAAATCTGGAAAAACCCAGAAAACCCCTTTATTGGGCCCAACCGGTGTGCCGGTTGCACCCAGTTGGTCCAGCAGCCTACCGGCGTGCCGGAATCGCACCGATTCCCAAACCTCGTTGTGAAGCCCTCTGCTTAGCCCACCAGCGGACCAACCGGCGTGCCGGTGGCTATATTTGTCTATTTTTGTGATTGTTGGTTCCTGCCTAGCTTGTCGGAGGCCAACCGGCGTGCCGGTTAGCCTACCGGTAGGATCAAAACTTGTGTGTGCCTGTTTCCAGTCTCTGCCTAGTTTGCCGACAGACCAACCGGCGTGTCAGTTAGCCTGCTTGACAGCCCAGGTTTGTCAGGTTGGTTGTTTGTTTGATTTATGATTATCATTGATTGTTGGGTGGATTATAATTAATGATATATGAATTTTTGATGATAATATGTGAT
>JAUPMG010159665.1:0-10838 GCA_031762675.1 Pachysandra terminalis | reverse complement strand
TCACGATCGCATGGTCGGCTCCAATCCGATCGGCGATCAAAACGACCAACATCATCCTAACTACGATCGCATGGTCGAATCTAATCCAATCGGCGGTCAAGACAATCAAATGGTAAATAGTTTGAAATCAATCATAAACATGTTATAGTAACCGATCAATGACTATTCTAATTCACTGTTCTCGATCGCATGCGTTATATTAGTTATTAATTATTAAATTGGGTTGTCTAGCCTATTTTATATCTTAATTAAATTCTATGGTGTCTTATATGATTAGGGGTTCTTTTAACTGATTGTAATCATAATTAATTAGAAAAATTTAACTAAAATTTTCCAGATGACTATTTTACCCTTAGGTTTTCTAATCAGACATTTTATGTGAAATTTCAGGTTGTTACAGATAGGCTGAGAGCCAATCCATTCCAAAAGTAACCTAGAACTCGAGCATATCTAACACAATCAGATTTGCCTCTAGATTAAGGTCGTCTAATCTCACCACACAAGCTTTGCAAACTCGATGGAGAGTTGCGATACCCCCAACTGGGTTGGCAATACACAGAGGGTGCTCTAACGTGATAGGGTGTAAACCAAGAAAAGCCATGCAATTAGAGGAGATAAAAGAATGTGATGCACCAAAGTCAAACAAAATGCGCACAAGAGTGTGAAACAGAAGAATGGTACATTCTACTACGGCATCGGTAGCGTCGTCGTCACGGGGAACATTGGCATCGGTGTAATGCAGAATCGTTGAAGATGACCTTCCTTGTAGCCGTTGAGGCTAATCCTATCATCTCTCCCAGGGAACATCTGGTCCTGAGGTGGAAGGGGCTGACGTGTTGCGTCATGTGCTAGCGCTGTAGGTGCAACAGGTGCCGCAGGTGCTGCCGCAACTCGGGGTGGAGTCTTCTCTGGTCGAGAATCCGATCTCTGCGGCCTGTCTTGGCCTGGTCTATCGTGATATGGCTGTTACCTCCCACCGCCACTGCTACCGCTCCTGTCACACTTGGGTTGATCCCTCAGTGCTCTGGATCTGTCCGTGTCTCGCTCCACATGCCTAGCGCACTCCAAGACTTCCGCGTAGGTCTTCAAACGTTGAGGAACAACCCAAGATCGAATAGCAAACCGCAAACCTTCCTCTAATTTGGTTGCCTTTTCTGCCTCGTTTGCAGCCATGTGAGGTGCATAATGGGACTGCAACGCGAACCGGTCTTCATACTGGGCCACACTGAGAATGCCCTGCTCCAAACACATGTATTCGGAAGCCATTTGCCTCATGTAGCTACTCGGTAGGCAATTCTGCAAGAACTGAAGACGAACCTGCTCCCACGTCATCCCGGATGTCAAGCTCCTCTCGATCATCTCCCACCAATGGAAAGCTTCCCCTTTCAATAGGAAAGTCGTCAGGGACACTCGCAGCTGCTCCGGGCACTCCATCATCCTGAAAACCCTCTCTATACCAAGGAGCCAGTCCTCTACATAGTAAGGCTCTCCTCGTCCTGCATACGTCGATGGTATCAACTTCTTGAATTTCTCGAGCCAAGTAATGGTCGAACACTCACTATCCTCTCGTCCAGCACCGCCTGGTGCTCCATTTGATCGCGCTGAAACGTAGCCAACTCACTCAAGATCTTAAATACGTTCGCCATCTAAGGGTCTGCATCAGCCTCAGTCCTAGCAGCAAAATTATGTCCAACGGAAGCGTTCCTTCTCCTTCTTGCCATATAAACACCCAAACAGCCATTTAAGTCTCACGAGGTACACCTCCTAGTAAGTATAAGAATACACACAATAGTCACAATAGCAATCAATAGAACGCAGCATACAATCCTATAGTGGTTTCTATGTTTCTCCACCTAATCTTTCGTTTCTATGTGATACCTAGCACTAATAGCCTCTAACCAAATTCAACCATATTCTGAGCAAACCATATGCTCTGATACCAATCTGTCACACCTTAAATCCCATGCACGAATCCCAAGGAAGGAATTACACGGATCTCAAGATGAGACCTTCGGGATCAATGACTGGACCGCGAATTGCTACCACAACATAACGCAAATAAAAGTAATAATGTACTTTCATTTAATAGATCAAAATGCAGAAGTTAACAACTATATAAAATCCAAAGTATAAATAGAACAGTACTTGGCCTCAACAGGGCCTAAACAAAATAAATCCAAATCCAACAACTGCTACGTCCAAAGGATCCTCAGAATACAACAACTACATAAACTAAATTAAATAGTCTAACTCCATCCGGAATGAAAGACAATAAACGGAAAACATAGCAACCAAGAAAGTAAAGCAGCAAGACAATCCACGCAGCAACTACGACTAGAGCGGACTTTCCTCTTCCCATCCTATAACATAAAACGTTGCGTGAGCCTATAATTGCTCAGTAAGAGGCAAGGGAATGTTCACCTGTCCTCTCATGGAATCAAGCACAAGGGTTAGTACCATAATAAATCTAATAGTAAATCAAGGACAAGTTCAACATGATCAATGTAAATCCAATGCGAGATGAGTAGTTTAGTGAAATGAAATGAGATTACATGAACACGTGCACCTGACCTAGAATGAATGCAATGAGCAACATACGCAAACAATGAATAGAGATGCAAGATGAGATGAACTAAGATTAATGTCTCATGGTAAGCACACCTCATAACACACTTCCAACAAGAAGGCCACTTTAGGACATATCCAAGGAATTACCGGAATCTCCTCTCCGTTTCGGGCGCTAACCCATGGCACGAAGGCTACCATACAGTATGACTAATTTTCGAGTGAACAATACCAGAGGAATAGCGAACCTACATAGGCGCTCATAACCATCCTACCCTGGATTCTATGCGCCCTTTCACCCCACAAGGCATATAGTCAACCCAGTCTGGAGGCAACACAGTTTTTTCTCCGTAGATTTCCACCTCCCAGTCTACTTACCACTTGACATCAACCTAGTATGTAATGCATTAAGTGGATATCAAATGAACGCCTACAATAGAAACTATCCAAGGTCCCAAACCCTCGGATAATCTGATTGAATATGTTCACAAGCTTCCAACGTTATCACAACAGTACACAATCATTATACTAGCACAAGTCTACAACAATAAGGATCAACTAAGATGGAATGATTACGACCAACACATTGGAACACCAAGAGTGACACACCATGATCATGTCTTGCTTCTAGAAATCAACAACAGCAGTCACCGAAGAAGCCCTACACCATTCATCCAAGTCATCCTAATGAATTCATTACTTACCGTGCAAATTATTGGGTGCTCGGCAGAGTCGTCGGTGGACTGAAGCCTGTCGAATAGCCAAATTGGTCTAGAAACAGTCTCTGTCTATAGATCGGTTCTCTCTGTAAAGTCTGGTGGTCGTCAACAGAGGCGTCGGTGGACTGAAGCCTGCCGAATAGCTGATTTTGCCTAAAAACTACTCTCTGTCGGCAAAGGCATCGGTGGACCGAAGCCTGCCAATCTGCGCGAATCTGGGTTTTTCCATGAGTTTTGAAATTCAAATCTAGGCATTCTTATATACTCCAAATCATTTGTAATCACATATAAACCTCCGAAAACATCTTTAAAACATATTATACCACACAAAACACATTTAAACAAGATTTAATCACTCAATAAATCGACAAATTAGATATTCATTATATTCAAAAACATGGCATTGATCTCAATCAAAAACTATGATCATCCCTACGCAACTTACCTTATTCAAGTAGAGTTTCTTTGCACTCTCAGTAACACTCTTCTTCTAGCGAATATGGGATGCGATCACCGACTCGTTCACTTGCTTCGGCGACAAAATCCTCCACAACGTCGTCGTCTTCTTCCTCTCTTCTTCTCTCCAGCCTCTCACAGAAGTTCAGATCTAAAATTCCAGAGCAATAGGAGAGAACGAAGCCCTAAATTCTCTCTTATGCACTCATCCAAATCTCAAACCTAAGCTTCCAAAACAAACACACGTTCCCTATGGGACATGCATTCAAAATGGAAGTTGCTAAGATTATTTTGATTTTATATCAATCAAAACCCCATACTATTTATATTATCAAAACGATCCCAACTACTAAATTGTAATTCATATAAATCAAATTAGCGTTGATAATAACACACACACACACACACATATATATATAAGGGAAGGAGTACAAGATATTATCTTTTTTTCCTAAAGATAAAGAGGGAGGACTTGGGCGGGGGCCTTTTTCTCTTTCCGGAGACAGGAAGTCTTTATGGCATGGTATTCCCGGTTGTCTAGTCAAGAAGTGAAGTAAGCAAATTCCTACGAAGAATCCATCGAAATTAGTAAATGGAAATGGAACCATATATTTTGGCAAACTCATTTCTTTCTTTTGTTGACGCCTGACTCAAGCCAATCAAGGGGGCCTGGTCCTATTATTTTTTTTATTCCTTCTTTGATAAGTGCCTGTCTTTCATTGGTAGCTGTCTATGGAAAACTGCTTATATATATATTAATCAATGCCAAAAATACAATTAAAATCTGGAAAAATTAAATCATTAAGTGTGTATTCTCTTAGTGGATCTAGGTCATTACAATCTACCTCCCTTAAAAGAATTTCGTCCCCAAAATTGTCTACCTCAATTCTCGAACAAATGTGGATAGCGCTCTCGAATCTCTGACTCTCTTTCCCAAGAAGCTTCTGTCTCGTCATGATGTCCCCATTGAATCTTCACCAATGGTGTCGTCTTAGTCCGCAACACTTGTTCTTTACGATCTAGAAATCGCATCGGCATCTCAACATAAGTGACATCTTCTTGAAGATCCAGCTGTGTCCAATCAAGCACATGCAAAGGGTTTGGTTCATATTTCCTTAGATGTGATACATGAAATATGTCATGAATCGTAGATAACTGAGGCAGTAAAGCCACTTGATAGGCAACACATCCAATGGGCTCAAGAATCTCGAAGGGTCCGACGAAACGATGTGCTAACTTCCCTTTCTTGTCGAAACGCATAACTCCCTTCAATGGTGAAACCATAGGAAATACACGATCTCCAACCACAAACTCTAGCTCTCGTCGTCTCTTGTCTGCAAAACTCTTCTGCCTACTTTGAGCTGCCTTCAATCTCTCTCGAATAAAATTCATTGTCTCAATACTCTACTGCACTAACTCGGGTCCAAGAATGCTGTCCTCTCCCACTTCTGACCAACATATAGGAGAACAACACTTCTAACCGTACAACGCCTCAGAAGGTGCCATACGAATACTTGCATGAAAACTGTTGTTGTAGGAAAACTCCACAAGCGGTAGATGCTCTCCCCAACGGCCTCCAAAATCCATCACGCAAGCTCGCAACATGTCCTCAAGGACCAGGTTAACTCACTTCTTCTGGCCATCCGTCTGAGGGTGATAAGCGGTGCTGAAATCAAGCGTCGTACCCAAAGCTTTCTGCAATGCTTCCTAAAATCTTGAAGTGAACAAAGATCCTCGATCTGACACAATGCTGACAGGAACTCCGTGTAGTCGCAAGTTCTCTCGAATGTAGAATCTAACAATCTCCTCAGTTGTAGCACAAATACGAACTGGTAGAAAGTGTGCAAGTTTGGCCAATCGATCAAGGATCACCCAAATTGAATCCAAGCTCCCGCAAGTCTTCGGTAGTCCTCTTACAAAGTCCATGGTGATATGCTCCCACTTCCATTCTGCAATCGGCAACAGCTAAAGTAATCCTGTTGATCTCATGTTCACTTGTTGGCAAGTGAGACACCGTGCCACATACTGAGCTATCTCTCCCTTCATGCCTGGCCACCAATAATGCTGACGAAGATCTCTGTAATAAATGGAATAATTCGACTTATGAGCCTCGTCCAAGATCTCCCTCTTGACGTTCTCGTCCGCTGGTACACAAAGTCTGCCTCGAAATCTGATCAAACTGTCAGGATGTACAATCCACTCTAGCTTGTTGTCATCCGCTGCAAGTGCAAGTAGATCCATAGCGCTCTTCTGAAGCTCTACAATTTGTTGCTCCAACGATGGTTTAGCCACAAGGGTGACCAAGAAACCATCACACTTCTGATCTGAAGGTTGGACTCCCAAGTCTGCTATGATCTCCTGAAGTCTCTGCTCCTACCTCATCAATTGCACAAGAACTCCTCACGGTCTGCGACTCAAAGCATCTACCACCACATTAGCTTTACCAGGTGTAATGACCCTGTCCCTACCATTTAATTTAATTATTAAATGGAAGTTAATCCAACTTAATATCTTAGGAATTAATTGATATAAAAGGGCTTGATTGGATCTATGTGTAATTATGATAAATTAATGACTAATTGTGTTATTAATATGAATTAGGTGTAATGGGCTTAGACCCAAAACAAAACAATTAACTGGACCGGTGGACTGGCCGAATAAGCCCAATGGACAAGGTAAGGGCATTCCGGACATTTACTTCATGATTTGAATTAAAGAAAGAGAGGGATAATGGTTCTCCAACTAACTCACGTATCAAACGAAAGGAGGAGAGAGAAACTGTCTCACACGATCAAACGAAAGGGAGAGAAAGAGGAAAAAGAGATTGTAGAATTCTGATTTTGGAAGGAAGAAGAAGAAGAAGGAAAATGATATCCGGGTGATCCATGTTGTTGAAATCGATCTAGATTAAAAAGAATGTAAACGAAGTAAGGATTCCTACGTTTCGGTTGTAACATCCTTTATGCTTGTTTTCGATGCTATACATATAGGAAGGTCGTATGATCTGTATGTTCAGCATGTTAAATTCGAAATATGGAGAAAATAGTAGGAATGATGTTAGGATGATTGTTTCTTATGATCCATGAGTATTTCTGTGCTTATTGTGATCTTTGTAAATTAATATCCATGTTCATATTTTTAGATCTATAGTTTGAGTACTTGCTTAAATCTATGAGAATGAACTAGTTTTATGTATTTTTGGTTTGGGATTTATGTGTAGGCTTTAGAGATTGATTTGGGTGATTAACACATTAGAAACTACTAAGTTTGAGTGGAGGCGCAAAGCCCTAGAAGAAAACCCAGAAACTGGCCAAAATTGGCGTTACGTAGCAGTCTTGGCAGCTACCGAGCAGCTACCGAAAACGCCCAGAACAGCTTCTTCTCTAGACCTGTTAATAACCATAGGTAGCAGTGCTACCTAACCTCTCGGTAGGACATTCGGCAACTACCGAGTAGTTACCGAAATCACCAAAAATTATGTGCTCTCTGGACCAACTACCGAGCCCCGGCAGCTGAGCTACCGAGACCCTCTGTAGGACACTCAGCAACTACCGAGGTCCAATGAACCTCAAATTTTGTGAGAGTGATCCTCATTGAGTTGTGTGCATGCCTGTATGGATGGTTTGTGTGAAAAAGATCTAGAGTTGGACGAATCATAAAAAATGTAAGAGAAGGTCCAAAACTCAGGATTATCGGACTAATTGGAATGGCACATGAGGTGTTATCAACTCAAGGGTTTTGAATATGGTCGTAGGACCTCAATATAAGATCAGTATGGTTAGAAGTGGTCATGCAGGACTAGATTAAGTGATTAATGCTCTTAGGATCCAAAGTTGACCAAGATTGACTTGGGTTGACTTCTGTATAACTTATGTTTGAATTTGATGATTTTGACTTGAATGACTAATTGAGGGTACCAAGAGTATCCGTGATTGTGATTGGGTATGAATGACTTGATTATGATGTAGATAGGTGAGCTTCCACCGTGGGTGAAATTCCTTAAAGGCAAGGCATTGAAGGGTGATTCCACCGTGGGTGAAAATCTCTAAAAGAAATGTCTCATAAGGGTGACTACACCATGGGTGAAAGTCCCAAAAGAAAGAGCTCGATTACAGGTGATCTTTCACCGTGGGTGCAAGTCCCTAAATGGAATGTGAACTAAGGGTGTATTCCACCTTGAGTGAAAGTCTCTAAATGTCACATTCGGGATCCATTTCTGAACCGCGGATTGACATTGTCATACCCAAGAAAAGATGAAATAAAAATGATGAATTTATTCATCCAAACAGAGTAGCGGAAGCAACAGTACACAAAAAGGATCTGAAATAAATACATCAACTAAATGGCTTTAGAAGAGCCCTATTACATCCCAAATAAAATATCCAACATGTTTGAACATAAAAGATAAGAGTACTGGAAATAAATCAACTAAGGGCCACGAACGTCTCTCTCTCAATATTGACCTGCAACACGATGAGTTGCATGAGTTGGGTACTCAGCAAGCATGATCCAGTAAGCCAGTTATACAACATATATGACAAAATCCAAATACATCGATAAGGCAACAGAAAATCAGTAACACATGATATGATATGAGCATGATGCAAGGATGATCAAGCACATGGTCTAACGTATGCTCAATCAGTAAATGCAATGCAAAGTGTTTATGCCTATGTTTATGTGATCTGTTAAGTGTCCCTCGTAAATTTCACGCGAATTCGGGCTCAATGTGTCCTAGGAACATCCGGCTGTCCCGTCTCAGATCCGGGCACTAACCCATGGTTCAGAGCCCATCATATGCTGATTTAGAGTGTACGATACCCAAGGCTCAGTCGACCTTTTGAACCAACTATGATTCATCACTTATTCTAAGGGACTTTCAACCCAAGGGACTAGGCAACCATGTCTTTCCCACCAATCGAGCACACTTAACAAATTACATTAACACAGTATGGATGCTCTCTCCTAAGGAACATGGATGATAGATCCCCTCAGAAGCTATACGCGCGCCCATACACGTGCATAATCCATTGAGACCCATTATTCACCTTCCTATGATGTCAAAACATAATTAGTCTAAATTCTCCCTATAAGTCCCCACCTAAGTGTATTCTAACTGAGGAGTGTGTCTAGTAGACCGCTTATACTAAGGGCAACAAGTAGATCATTACTGGTCCTTGACCCTAAACCTCCCTTGATCCCATCATAAAGCACTATGAGCCAACCCATAAGATATCCAAACCCTCACTGAAGTTTGCACTAGGTTCTGTTTCGTGCAATTGCGCTCAAACGCAATGCACTGTGCTCAAAAGCACATTTGTGAACGATCCATTCCGATCGATCGACTTTGTCGCTCAATCGTTGTTTTCGATCGATCGACTTTCCCAATCGATCGATGTTAAATTGATCGACTTTACCGATCGATCGACTTTGTCTGATCGATCGACTTTTCCGATCGATCGACATTCCTGCAGACAGTGACTGAATCACTACTACTCTGTTCTGCTTTGTTTTACTGGTTTCTTATATCCAGGATTCTACAGAGTTTGGTCCAACATTTCTAGGTATAAATATTAAAAACATTCATAATGATTCACATACAAAACATCTAAAATGAAGTTCATGCCTCAAATTCAAAGATCATATAAAATCTATAAATTTCTTATGAACAGAAAATATTAAAATGCAGAATCCAATTCATGAAATTTCACCATCAACACTACTTCCATATATCTAAATTAGAATCAAATCATATTATAGTTTCCTAGCAAACGAATTTCTCAACTTTTAAACTATAAAAATCAGGAGATGGAAAACCAGAACATGCTCATACGATCATGGAAACAGAGCATCAAATACATGGTATAAAAGATAACCAGATAATCTACTTACCTCAGATCCGGATGAGACTAAGCAATGAAAAGAATCCTCTGAATGGTGCTCCTCCTTTCCTTCTTCCTTAATCTGAAACAATGGCAGTTTCAAATTTTTCAGCCTTTGTTTACTCTCTCTCTCTCTCGTTAGTTTTTCTCTCTAAGAAAAATCTCAAACTCTCTAATCTTCTTCTTCTCTTCTCTACGGTTTGAACGAACCAACATATGAGAGATGTGGGGGTTATCTCCCCTACTTTCTCTCCCTCAACCCCCACAATCGTGCCACGAATGCACGACCAGTTCAACGCACGAACTGTTCGTGCATTCAAACAAATTCAAAAAATTAATAACATAAGTTACTCCCTAAAAGTAGATAATTACAGGTTGACCCCTTAATCTAATTAATGATATCATATTACACCTTATGTCTAATTAAACACCTAGAACTATACACACATACGAAAATATAATAACACAAATAAATAAATAAATAAAAAGTGAAATTCAATTAGTGAGTTTAGGTCACTACACTAAAGGAATAAGACTGGTGTTTATACCATGGGTGTAAATCCCTAAAAGGATGGTTGTATGGTCGTATGATTGAATGAACATGTGACTGGGCTAGACCTGGTGACACCTTGCATTACATTGCATTGCATTGCACTTCATCTCATTCCATGCTTGCATTATATTTTGCATTGCATTTGGTTGAATGACTGTGATACTTTAAGACATGATTGATTGTGAACATGAATATGATTGTGATTGTGCTTACTTGGCCGAGCAGGGTGGGACCATATAGATAAGGGTGTGCTTCCACCGTGGGTGTGAGTCCCTAAAGGAATGATACAGGAGACTTCTTCCGTAGGTGCAAGTTCCTAAAGAATGATTATATGCATGATATGTGGTTAATGGTTGCAGCAAGGTGGGAACTTGTGATTGTTTGTTGGTTGTAGCAAGGTGGAATTTTGAAGTTGTTTGTTGGTCGTAGCATGGTGGGACCATGTGGTATGTGTTTGTTGGTTGTAGCTTGGTGGGACCATGTGATGTTTGCTTATGTGATTGATTGGCTTTAGCATGGTGGGACCATGTAGTGTTTGTTGTGGAACATAGTTAAACTGTCATGACCCAAACTTAAGGAAATTCTTGTAAGAACCCTTATGTTCGAACCGCGACTCTCACCCCAATCGGAATCGGGAGTGGCAATCAATATCGAACCAAAATT
>JAUPMG010159654.1:0-10839 GCA_031762675.1 Pachysandra terminalis | reverse complement strand
AGTTTTGCTTCCGCAACTCTGTGATGGTGAATAATATTATTTATTTCATCTCGTATTTTTGGTTATGATATGTTAATCCGAGATCCAGAAATGGATCCCGAAGGTTGTGTCTCGTGATTCGTGCCATTCCACCTAGGGATCAGGGTCATAGGTTCGGGGCGTGACATTACAGCAACTGAATCATCCCAAACTAGATCCATATGCTTATAATTTATCCGATTTTAATAAGTAATGCCCAGAAATCAATTGATGAAAAAAATAATTCCGAATCTGAATCTTTGAACCAATTAAAACACAACCTATAATAGGTGATAGTTGATTGAATCAAAATCAGAAAAATAGCTGCCTTATGCCCAAGCTTTATCTATAAATCCAAAATAAAACTTAAAAAACAAAATAATTTATTAACATACCTGTAGCAGCTCTTTAATCCGGTGACTTTAATGCTTTGAAGCTGTTGTTGCTTGGCTTGACAGAGAAAGCAAGAGAACACGACTTGACAGAGTAGGCCGGAATTCGTTTGAATCAGATGAAGAAGATAATTGGGTAATTGGATTGAGGTATCAAAGATGGAGTTTTAACCACCGATGTGTGGCTCAGTTGGTAGCAAGTTGAACTCTAGTGGGCGTCTCCGGAGGTAAGTTTGGGATCAAATTCCACTTGAAACACTCGTGGCCAGGGGTTTACCTTTAATGCTCTCGCCCCGAACGTGAATTAGTCCCACACCTATGTGGGTGTGGGGACACCACGTGGTTAAGACCAAAAAAAAAAAAAGATGGAGTTTGGGTGTAGACTGAAGAGGATTTTGTTGTGGAATATGGGGTTTCGACCAATGTTTTTGCAGATTTAATTTGGGGTTTTTCAATGCGGTAAGGCTGAGATTTTAAATTGGACGAACTATGGTTCAGATCTAGGCTTCAATGGGGGTTTTCCTGTGTTTTGGTTGGGGTTTTAAATCTGGCTTTAGGGCTGGATGAACAAGGAAAAAGGGGATTTGGGTTTGGTTAGATGAACGGGAAGAAAAGGGCTTTTGGTTTTGATTCTTACCGATTTTCCTTCTTGTCGATTTCTCCATTTTTTTCTCTGATTCCACGAAAATTTCCTCCTCCTTTTTCTTCTTCGATCAGCCCTCTTTATAGGGTGGCATGGCAGTTCCGGCGACCTCTCCTTCTCCCTCTCAAACTTTTTTCTATCATTATCTATTTTCTATCCTTATCTTCTTCTTCCTTGTCCCCTTATCTTCTAATCCCACTTTCCTCTCCTTCTTCCTTCTCAATCTTGTCTCCCTTATCTCAATCTCGTCTCCCTCTTTCTCCTATGTTCCGTGAAGAAATCGTGAAGAAGATATCAGTCTTCTTCCTAATTACTTTCCTATAACTCCCTTTTTTCTTTAATATCACTAATTCCCCTCACTCCATTTTATTCTTTAAAATCTATCCTAAACAGCCTAATCTTAATCTAAGTCTAATCCAATTTTAATCCTAGTTTAATTATAATCCTAATTTAATTAAAATATTAATTTAACCACCATTTTTTATTTTTCTCTTTATTATATTTTTTACTTATCTAATTTCTCACTTTAATTACTTGAAAGCCCACCTAATTAGGATTTTAATACCAAAAATACCCCTCATATTATCAATCTCGGATTTTGACCAAATAACAGCCACTTGACGAATTCTACATAAAAAAAAGGTCAAATATGTAATTGAAATATTTTTCTGAAGTTCAAAAAGTCCTAAATTTGACCCGAAACGATATTAGCGGTAAACCGGTCATTTTCTTATATGATCTCGAAACCAAGTGATTGTATACCCAGGGGAATGCATTTTCTTCCTAGGATTCATTTATGCTGCCAGAAATGGGTTTTGGTGAATGACGAAGCGCATGGGGTCTACTGAGGGTATTTGGGTAATTTCATAGATTTTTTAGATTTCAAGGAGAATTCTGGCTCAAGTGGGCTTGGGGATTGAAGATGAAAAGGTGCCAAGCTCAAGCCTCCAGATGCTGCAAAGATCAAAAAGCATTTTTTTCATGTAAATTAGGGTGTCTACAGCTGCCCCTCTTTGTCAGAATCGCAAGTGATGAATGGCAAAGATAAAGACAACCCTGATTTGCATGGTTCACAAAAAGATTTTACTTGAATCAAATCAATATTCACATACTAAACTTCCAAAGGATCAAATTAAAAAGGGTTCTTTTTCTAAGACCTACTCGTTGCCTAGACCATTAAAAGGGTTCTTTTTTTTCTAGGACTTACTCATTGCCTAGAGTTCAAAAGTATTTTGATGAAAAATGCTTTGTGGAAGTTCAACATATGAAAAATAAACTTGATCTTAAGCAAAATTCAGTTCATGAACTTGGATATAGGTGAAGGCCATGACTTATTGAGTCAAGTCTGATCTTCATTTGACTACCTCAAAGGATTGGACAAGTCTCATCCTCATTTTATTATTGTCGCATCACCGTTTGGGACCAAGTCTATATATGAGACAAGATCCAATGAAGACATGAATGCTTTTGACTCGACTAACAATTACAATGAAAATTCTTCTGTTCCTTGATCTTGCTTTACGCTTTTGTTATTCCAACTTTCTTCAGGAGTTCATATTTCCACCATCTTCAGATGATTTTGCTGTGATGAATTGGGGCATCTCTTTAAGCCTTGACCCTTGAGAATAATCTCCATGATGCTTTGCCAATTTGTGGAGCATCTTTTAGGTAACGCCCCCTTGAGAATTTGAAATATGTGATGCTTTCCTGGGAACACTTCAACTGTAGCTTCTAAACTCATTCCTCCAAAGGTATGATGGGATTTTTCACTGAAATTGTGTGTTGCTGGTATTCCATGTCCCTCTTAGTCTATATCCTGCAATATCTAAAATGATGGAGGAAAACAAGAATATATAGCATATTTGAACAGAAAATGAGTGGAAGGAAAGATGCTTTCTTTCTTTTTTTTGAATTTTCTTTCACACCGATATGATCAAGATAATTAAGATACATTTTTTTCAGATAAATATCAAGAACCAAAAGCAACAGTTAAATAATGAAAAACCTCTTCCATTTATCGAGGTCTTTTAAGCTTATCCCCAATGATTATCTAAGTTATTACCATCTTCTCAAGTCTTGAAAATTTGATAAATGTCTAGTCTGGCCAAATCAAAACTGTTAAGGATAATGGACCAAGTTGCTTGAAAAATAATGATGCTGTGGATGACGAAGTAACTGCTTCTGTTTGGTTGTTCTATCTTGCTCCAATGAGGATGATCTAAGTTGATCGGTTTTTTTTTAATCATAACTGCCCTACTTACTCCACTCAGGATTATTCACAAATGGTAATTTTCTCTTTTCTTCTTTTTTTCCCTTTTTTTTATCATTTTGCTTCAGATGTTTCTCCCTAGTTTTGTAGATGCTAGATTCTTCATCCTTTCGCATGCCAATGATCATTTAGACATTTCCACCATACTTGTAACTTTTGATTCTCCATGATCGATTATCTTACCCGTAGTGGATTTTCACTATGCCGCTTCAGATCATGTATTCCATCATCACTAATTAATACCAGATTAAGACATTGCCTTCGCCAAATATCACATTGATCAAAGAGAACTTAAAAGTAGGACGAAACAAATGATAAGTTTAAGGTTTAAAAAAACAGATATAAAGCTCAAAAGAAATCATTTTTGTCAAAACAGGTTAACCGGGACTTACTCGAAATGAGACTCTTTCTTTTGGATATGACATCCCCATTTGTAGTCACTTTGCGATTTTCCCTTTCTAATGTTTGAAGCATTTGTTTTCTTCTCTCTTTTCTTCTTATCTTTGATTTTCAAAGAATTTCATTTTTTTTAATGCCCAACATTGGTTTCTCCACCTTTAAAAGTCTCATTGCTTCTAGAATTATCCTTGACTTTTGACATTTGCCCCAATTTGGGGTGATCAATCCAGGTTTGAGTCAATGAAAGAAGTATAAGGCTCAAAGGGTTTAACTAGGGATTTTATCATTTAAAGGTTCAAAACAAAAATGGCCTCTGATCATTTCAAAGTAATATCTAATGCAAGCAACGTGTCCTAAGATCTGGTATAATCAGTTCAAGAAAAATCTTCACATTTGTCTAAAGAATGCACGCTTCATGTTTGTGACATTCAACCTTCAAGATAAGTTCCCCACTTTGAGAAGTGCAGGTTCTTCCCGTTGTTGCAAATTCCGACCACGTACCTTTGATCGATTATTCGTAAAATGCCCCAGTTTCAATTCTGATTCACTTTTGTTGATCCCATACACAATAACAACTGATCCGATCTGAGATGTATCCCATTGCCCAATTTCATTTCTAATTCACTTTTGTTAATTCAACTTCCTTCTATCTGATCTGAGGTATACTCCTTTGGCACGAAAAATGTCCCAGTTTTGCTTTTGATAACTTTCTATTCATCTCTCCTTTGACATGATCATATCAGAACTGACCTGAAGTATACTTTGTTGACATGAATCGGATATAAAATGTCCCAGTTTCACTTCTGAGCAGCAGAATCTACATCTAATCCAAGCATATCTTGATAAGGCCCATCAGTGACTTTACCTCAATCTCTCATTTGTCTTGAAGACGGTATAAATTTGATATTCACTTTCATCCCCTGAGTCTACAGATTCAATTTCTCGATGTTTGAGTGTGCATTATTTTAATTGTTTTTCATTGAAAAATGTACCCAAATTATTAAAAGCATATTGATGTGAAAATAAGTATTAAAGCAAGATTTTTTTTTTATAATTATCACTAAGAAATTGAAAACAACCATTGTGGGAACCTTCTTAAATATACCTTTCCCAAGGTCAAAGATCCCAAAAACATAACCTTGAGAAAGGGGATATAGCTTCATTCTTCTCTTGTTGTGGTCGAGGTAATGTATGATTCCTTGACCACGTTGTTCTTTTTTGGTATCTTGAACATCATTTCTGCCCTTTTGTGAGGTTCTTTATTGAAGTTGATCATTACTCCATTATCCAGAGACAAAGAATTTTTCACAAAGGTATTAGAAGTAGACCCAATGCATATGCCTAAAAATATGATGTGGACCTGACTTCCTCAAAGGGATGCATGCAATATGAATGATTCTCGGGGCTGGCGAACCGCACTTCCGAAAGAATGCTAACTAGACGGAGAATTATGTTTTTCTTTTTCTTTTCCTCTTCTTTTTTTCTTTTTTTTTTTAGGGATTGAAAAATCGCCCAAACAACACAAAAGCAACCTTGAAAGGGGAGAAGGGGAACTGGCGAGCCGCTCAGAATGGGTTGGTGAGCAAGCCGCTCATAATGGGTTGGCAAACCGCCCGAAAGGGGAGAACTGGCTGGAGAACCTCCTAGAAGGTTAACTTAATGATCTAATAACTAAATTAAAGGGGCTTTCGAACTATCCAAACAACACAGGATCAAACCTGAAAGGGGAGCTGGCGAACCGCCTAGAAGGTTGATCCATGGTCTAATGTTTTGATTTTTATCTCGACACAAAAGTAACCTTGAAATGGGAGAAAGGGAGCTGGCGAATTGCTCAAAATGGGCTGATGCCTAGAAGGTTAACTAATGGCATACTAATACTTTTAAAGGGGACTGGCGAACCGCCCAAACGACACATGGACAACCTTGAAAGGGGAGGAGGGGAGCTATCGAACCGCTCAAAATGGGCTGGCAAACCTAATTTTTGGATTTTGACATCGACACAAGAGTAACCTTGAAATGGGAGAAGTGGAGCTGGCGAACCGCTCAAAATGGGCTGGCGAACTGCCCGAAAGGGGAGACGTGGCTGGCGAACCCCCTAGAAGGTTAACTAATGGCCTACTAATTCATTGATTTAACAATGACACAAAAGTAACCTTGAAATGGGAGAAGGGGAGCTGGCGAACTGCTCAGAATGGGGTGGCGAACTGCCCGAAAGGGGAGAAGTGACTGGCGAACTGCCCGAAAGGGGAGAAGTGACTGGCGAACCGCCTAGAAGGTTAGCTAATGGCCTACTAATTCTTTGATTTAACTCTTGATTTTTGATTTTTTGATTTTTGATTTTTTTTATTATTATTTATTTTGTTTTGAATTTTGATTCTTGAATTTTGGATTTAAAACATAATACCACAAAGATGTACCAATGAGATGAAATCCTTTTCTCTCTTTTTTTATTTTTTATTTTTTCAAGACTTGGAAGACTTAGAACATAAAACAACCTGATAACCTATGAAACAAGAACTAAAACCCCTATAAACGAATTCAAAATAAACCTATGAAATATGTATGATGCATATGGACTCATAACCCTAAAAATTCAAAACAACTGGTATATAAACCCTTAAAAATAAGAGATTACACAACATATAAAACCTGTAAAACACCTGTATAAAAGACATAATCATGAATAATGCCTATGAACTGACAATGCAATGTCTATAGATGACAAGATATACTTGGATGACTCAAAACCCTAGAAATTCGAAAAAAGTGGTATATAACCCCTTTAAATAAGGGATTACACAACCTGTAAAACCTATGCAACACCTGTATAAACATGACATAACATAAAAAAGGACTAAAAACTCACAATGCAACCATTTTGAATGACAAGTTAATGCATGGATTATGCATGACTCAAAATCCTAAAAATTCGAAGAAAAAAAATGGTATATAACCCCTTAAAAATAAAGGATTATATAACCTGTAAAACAAGTAAAATCTGTAAAACACCTGTATAAAAGACATAATCATGAATAATGCCTACGAACTGACAATGGAATGTCTATAGATGACAAGATATACTTGGATGACTCAAAACCCTAGAAACTCGAAAAAAAGTGGTATATAAACCCTTAAAATAAGGGATTACAACATTGTAAAACCTGTGAAACTTATAAGAACTCGCATAACATTTGTAAAACTTGTGAAACTTATAAGAACTCACATAACATGAATAATGCATGAGAATTCAGAATGCAAAGACGAAGAATGACAAAATTTTGCATGGATTATGCAGGACTCAAAACCCTAAAAATTCGAAAAAACTGGTACATGACCCCTTAAAAATAAGGGATCACACAACCTGTAAAACCTGTGAAACACCTGTATAACATGTATAAAATATTTGAAATAAACTCCAGATAATACATAATTGATGTAGGACTCAAAATCCTAGAGATTCGAAGAAACAAAGTGGTATATAACCCCTTAACATAAGGGATTACAACACTTGAAAAACCTACATGACAAACTCATATGATGCATGACTGACTTAAATGATCCATAAGGATCTCAAAATAATAGATGAATGATGTGGGATGATCATGAATGAGTTTTACTGAGAACCCTACTTTGGATCCATGCTAACTAGTGATTAGTCTGATATTATGGATCCATGGTTGGGTCTAGGTCTTTGTGAATTCCACTTGGCTTACCTGGCCAAATGGACTGACATGGACCTCGGACCTTTTAGGTTCACTTGATGATTCAAAGTGAATGCAAGGGTCTCAATGTGGGTCCATGGTTAGGAAATGATCTATCGAATACCATTGACCCAAGAATGAGGCCTAGGTCCATTTAAGCCTTGCATGACCTACCTTACCATTTGGGCTTCCATGAACCTTGGGCCTTTCAAATTTTACTCATAAATGGATATGAAGATGCATGAATCCTAAAAGGTATATCCTCATGGGTATGACTCTAAATATGACTTAATGGTGCATGAACATGCCTTCTAAGGTGCCCCAAACATAACAAGATAATAGTGATAAGAATAATGTGAATCATCCCGTATTACTACAGACTAAGCCACTTTAGGTTAATAGAGAATACAAAGGTGCCTCATAGGCCAAATGAGTAAAAAAAATACAACTAGGCCTTCATGGGCCAAAGAAAAGAAAACCTAGTCTACTTTTTATCTCTTCTGCTCCATGGATCTTACTTGAATCTAGATCTTCTAGGTCCACGTGTCTTCTGGATCATTTGGGTCCATGGGTTTTCAAAATAGTTGATTCCTGTAACATAGGTAGGCACCCATCCTAGATGCAAATGGGTCATGGACCCATGATATGAACTCTTTATGTATGGATTGGGTCTTGGGTCATGGACGCTAGACTATAATGGGTAGGCTTGCTTAAAGGGCCCCCTGGGGACCCATTCTAAGGTGGACTCAAAACAGACTTGGGCTTGTACCATGGGTCCAAACCAGATGGACTCAAATGTCTGCATTATAATAACCATGGTTCGAACCAAATGGACTTAGTATATGTATGATAATAAACATGGTCCGAACCAGATGGACTTAGTATATATTTGATAATAAATTGGCTTAAGTGACCTACCAATACATTCATCTATATGAGTTCAATAGGTGGTTTAAAGGCTCCCTAGCCCCCTCCCCTTAGGGAGAGGTTGGTGGCTAGAGTGGATGATATTGGCCCCGCTTTCTTCGATAACGACCGGGATGCGCGAACCTAGACACATCCAAGTTTTATTCATCGGGTTAAGATGGTGATTGATGCAAAATGGGCTATGAGTGCAAGTGTGTGATTTAAGCCAATTTATACAAACCATAATGCATGGATCAAACCATAGAAAATAAACCGTTCATCTGTCAAACCATCCAACTAAGCCACAATAATGATATGGATAAATTAAAGCATGATTAATTTAAATAAGTTCATATTGAACCAGGATAATAACAAGGCAATCGAATCAAGGTAAAATATGATCATTAAATAATTAAATCATGCCAATCAATTAAACCACACAAAACTCACTAACCTATATTAAAAAGAAAAATCGAAAGAAATAAAAATACTATATGCAAGTGGATCATGGACCATGGGTATGGATTCTTTATGCTTGACTGGGTCTTAGGTCATGGACCCTAGACTATAATGAGTAGGCTTCCGTAATGGGCCCAATTGGGGACCCATTCTAAGGTGGGCTCAAAAAATGGACATGGGCTTGGACCATAGGTCTAACCCAGGTGGACTCAAGATACAAACATGGGCCTAGACCATGGGTCCAACCCAGATGGACTCCTTTCATGCATGACCTATCCTAAATGCACATGGGTCATGGACCCCTCATTATTGACTCTTTATGTATGACTTAGGTCATAGGTTATGGACCCTTAGACCATAATGGGTAGGATTTATCTAATGGGCCCAACTGGGGAGCCCAAACCAAGGAGACTGAAAACTGCGAACATGCGTTTGGACCATGGGTCCTAACTAGATGGACTCTTTATGTATGAACTGGATCTTGGGTCATGGACCCTAGACCATATGAGTAAGATTATCTAATGGGCTCAACTGGGGAGCCCAAACTAAGGAAACTCAAAAGTATGGACATGGGTTTGGACCATGGGCCCAAACCAATTGGATTCTTACCTATGAACTGGATCTTGGGTCATGGACCCTGGATCATATGGGTATGAATGTCTAATGGGCCCAACAGGAAAGCCCAAACTAAGGAGACATGAGTTTTGGCCCATGGCCCAAACCAAATGGACTCGTTATATATGAACTGGGTCTTGGGTCATGGACCCTAAACCATAATGGGTAGCCTTGCCTAATGGACCCAATTGGGGAGCCCAAGCTAAGGGGACTCAAGACATAGACACGGGTACGGACCATGGGTACTAACCAGACAGACTTAAATGTATGCATTTTTTTTTCTTTTTTTGGTATAACATTTATGCATTATCACATATTTGGCTTAATATATTTCTAAGTCGAGACCCAACACACGTGTCCTAATACTTCGGTTTTCTAAGACCTAAACCGGGTTCTATATGGACATGGGACTCACGGTTATGCATCTAAAGGACGAGGGAACCCGAAACCTGTTGAATCGACCTTCGCACACGAATTTCTCCACATGCTTCTCTAGTCGTTTGGTTCGGGGTGGAGCGTTGGGTGCCGGCACTGGGGACAATGGTCGCCCGACCGTACACCTACTAGACTCCTGTAGCGTAAGGTTTGCCATCGAGGATAATTGTCACCTGTTTGCAAGCTTACAAAGCTCCCTAAGTCGCCACCACTCATTGAGTTCAGGTGTGAATGATCACCTAGGTAGGTCATTTAATTGCATAATAGACCCAAAAAATAAGATTTTAATATTGGTCTAACCAGATTGGGTAGGGAGGTTTAGTTAAGAGAGCAGGAAGGTGTTAGGCACCCCCACTCTTCCAGTTAACCGGTTACCTGGTCTAATTATATTTGGCCAATTTAAAATAAAATCCTAAAGTAATAAAAATCTAGAAAGACTCTAAAAACCTACAAACCTAAAAATAAAAATACCTAATTCTCTAAATGAAATACCCTATGATAAAAATCTTAAGATACTTAAAGTGACCTAAAAGCATCTAAAGCAAACAAAAGAAATTTATAAAATGCTCTAAAAACCTAAGAATCACAAAAATATCCTAATCCTGAATAAATAGGTCTAAAATAATAATAAATAATCTAAGTGTTTGTCAAACTATCAACAAAATTAAGAGATAATTGGCATAAACATTGAACATGAACTTACAGCTCCATAGGATATCACATCAATCCATGCTTGAATTGAATCAACCAACTCAACTCAGAAAATTCAGAAAAATAATCCATTGTTTGGGACGATGTAAGACAAATCATCTCAGAAAAAATATAAACATATGCCTTTGAATTCCTTCTTTTTCCAAAATAAAAAAAAAATCAAATCAACGACCAATTACCTAAGACCTGTAGTAGTGTAATGACCTGGACCAGATTTTTCCAATTTCATGGATTTTTCAGTCCAAGCGTCACCTTCACCTCGTATTTCTACGAGAGTGGCAACACAATTAA
>JAUPMG010159632.1:0-10839 GCA_031762675.1 Pachysandra terminalis | reverse complement strand
TTGCATTGAAGGATTACTCATTCTGGCTTCCAGCTTATGTTTGTTGATTTATATCTTTCAGGTCTTGGAGCTTGGTCTCAAAGAGAGATCCTAGGAATGGGTATAGATGGCCTGATCTAGTTGTAGAATCATACTAGAATAGATTTTCTTTGTATTAGTTTTGTAATAGATTTGATTATTTATTTCAGTTACTTATATCTTTCTAGATCAACTAATTTCTTCACTTCAGAAGGGATTGTCGTGAGAGATTACGGGAGGAGAGTTCTAGTCAGAGGGCCGACAACAGACTCCAACCCCATGGACATATACATGCCTTGACTGATGATATGATGTAGAGAGTTGATGAGGCCGATAACGATGTAGTAGAAGGTATTCTTACGATCTTTCATTCTCCTGCAAATGTACTATTTGAATCGGGTACCACACACATTTATTTCAGCACAGTTCATGCATGCACTAGACTTTAAACCATCATTTAGGAAGACACCTTTGCACATAACAAACCTAGTAGGAGGGACGGTCACTCTTAGCAGAATCTGTCTGGATTGTGTAGTGAGAGTAGAAGACCACAACTTTGAGGCTGACTTGGTAGTATTAGGCATGTCTGATTTTGATGTTATGCTTGGCATGGATTTGCTATCAGCTTATCATGCAAATTTGAACTGTTTTGGGAAGGAAGTTATCTTCGAGATTCCAGGAGGAAAAATAGTTAAGGTGTTGGGGAGTATCAAACAAAATTTCGGGGATTATTGGAGAGTAGTGAAAGTAGACCTTTGGAAGAGATTCCAATAGTGAGGGAGTTCGCTCAAGTGTTTCAGGAGATACCTGGACTACCACCGAATAGGGAAGTTGAATTCTGTATTGAACTAGTGCGTGGCACTAATCCCATATCACTACTTACCTATCGTATGTCACCTGTAGAACTGAAGGAACTCAAGGAATAGCTTGATGAGCTGATGAGGATGGGGTTCATCCGACCGAGTGTTTCACCATGGGAAGCACCGGTGCTATTTGCAAGCAGAAAGATGGATCTATGAGGTTGTGCATCGATTACAGACAACTTAATAGAGTCACCATCAAGAACAAATACCCCTTACTCCGAATTGATGATTTATTTCACCAACTTAGAGGAGCCCGATATTTCTCTAAGATTGATTTGAGATCTGGGTATCATCAATTGAGAATCAAAGATAGTGACATACAGAAGACAGTATTCAGAACAAGGTATGGTCACTATGAGTTTATGATTATGCCGTTCGGTTTGACCAACGCACCAGCTGCATTTAAGGACATAATGCACAGAGTGTTCAGACCTTACTTGGATAGTTTTGTTGTGATATTTGTGGACTACGTTTTGATCTATTCCAAGTCCAAGGAGGAACACGAAGAGCACTTGCGGATGGTTTTGAAGACTCTTTTGGAACATCAACTGTATGCCAAATTCAGCAAGTGTGATTTCTGGAAGGATGAGGTTAAATTTCTAGGACACGTTGTGTCTAGATCAGAAATTTCCATGGATCCTACCAAGATAGAGGCAGTTCTGAATTGGGAGAGACCCAAGAATGTGGCTGAAATTCGAAGCTTCTCGGGATTAGCCGGATATTATTGAAGGTTTGTGGAGGGATTTTCTAAGATTGCGGTACCTCTAACCAACCTGACTAAGAAGGATGTCAAGTTTACTTGGAACGACAAGTGTGAAGCTGCTTTTATAGAGCTAAGGAAGAAGTTGACATCAGCCCCAGCACAGGTGATTCATACCAGTGGAAATAAGTTGTCTGTGTGTACTGATGCGTCCTTGATGGGATTGGGATGTGTTCTCATGAAAGAATGACAAGTAGTGGCATATGCTTCTAGGCAACTCAAAGTGCACGAGTGTAACTACCCAACGCATGATTTGGAGTTAGCTGTTGTGGTGTTTGCATTGAAACTGTGGAAACACTACCTTTATGGGGAAGACTTTGAACTCTTCACAGATCATAAGAGTTTAAAATACTTGTTCACACAAAAAGAGCTGAACATGAGGCAGAGAAGATGGATGGAGTTGGTTAATGATTACATACTACACTTCAATACCACCCGGGTAAAGCTAATGTTGTTGCAGATGCCTTAAGTAGAAAACCATGGAGCGGGTTGGCTTGGTTATTAAGACAAGAGCAGAATTTAATTAGGGCATTCAGTGGTTTGAACATTCAATCTAATGAGAAGAAAAGTGGCAGACTATAATTCAGTATAGTGGCAAGACCATCTTTGATAGACAGAATCGGGGAAAGACAGAAATCTGATTCAGAATTACAACTATTGGCAGCCGATGAGTCGAAGCCGGATTGGGTGATTGATATTAGCGGATGGAGTAACTAGATATCGGGGAAGACTTTGTATTCTTAAGGATGAGACCATTCGGAATGAAATATCGGATGAAGCTCATAAATCCAGGTATTCCATCCATCCTGGTGGAACTAAGATGTACCGAGATTTGAAAAAGGCTTACTGGTGGCCAGGCATGAAGAAAGACATAGCTTTATTTGTATCTCGATGCCTCACTTGTCAACAGGTCAAGGTGGAACATATGAGAACAGTAGGGTTACTTCAACCGTTACCTGTTTCAGAATGGAAATGGAAACATTTGATGATGGACTTCATAGTAGGACTGCCTATATCTACAGGAGGAAGTGATTCAATATGGGTAATTGTGGACGGATTGACTAAATCAGCGCACTTGTTGCTTATAAAGACTACCTCATCTAATGATGAATTGGCACGGCTGTATATCAAGGAGATAGTTAGATTGCATGGGGTACCAGTGAGTATTGTATCGGATAGGTATAACAAATTCACATCCGAATTTTGGGGGAGTTCACGAAAAGCACTGGGCACTTAACTGGACTTTAGTATAGCTTGCCACCCACAGACAGACGAACATACTGAAAGGGTGAATCAGATACTTGAAGATATGCTCAGAGCATGTGTGATGGATTTTAAAGGAAGTTGGAATGATCATCTTCCATTAGCAGAATTTTCATACAACAACAGTTATTAATCGAGTATTCGAATGGCACCATTTGAGGCTTTGTATGAGAAACCATGTAGATCATCTGCGTGTTGGACGGAAGTGGGAGAAACTAGCATACTTGGACCTGAATTAATCCAAGAAACCACAGAGAAGGTGAAGATCATCCGACAATGGTTATTGGCAGCTCAAAGTTAACAAAAGAGTTATGCGGCCCATAGAAGGCGAGAGATGGAATTTGAGGTCGGGGATTATGTGTTTCTAAGGGTTTCACCAATGAAAGGAGTCATGAGATTTGGAAAGAAAAGGAAACTAGCACCTCGTTTCATCAGACCCTTCGAGATATTGGAACGTCTAGGCAATGCCGCTTACCGACTAGCCTTACCATATCAGCTAGGAGCGGTTCACAACGTATTCCAAGTATCTATGTTAAGGAAATATGAACCGGATCCTTCGCATGTCATTGATTGGACTGATCTACCATTGAGAGAAGATATGAGCTATGAAGAAGCACCAGTAAGGATCATGGACCGGAAGGAACAAGTGTTGAGGACAAAAACCATTCCATTGGTCAAGGTGCAGTGGAGTCATCATGATGAGCATGAAGCATAATGGGAATTGGAGTTGGACATCTGAGAGCGCTGATGTGCGGTTTAGCAAGTGCTCGAAATCGTAGCAAGTAATAACGTGATGAAATAGAGTGCCGAACCCACAGGGAATTTTTAGCTACTAAATACCGAAATTACTATCCTAAATTCTATTTGGACAATCGAATAATGAGATGGATGTTTAACTAACAATTAAAATTAATAATTAAGAAAATAAACTAACAAGTTAACCAATTGATTAAATTACTAAGGCAATTGATTTCATCATAGCCAATTCGAATTAAACTCTAAATATTCATGCTATTGAAAATTACAATCTAATTTGAAAGCGAAACTCCCTAATTTATACAAAGGTCTCTCTCAAGCACCAATAAACTTACCTCCACGCGATAACCAACGATATCTCTATGTGAATTTAAAAGCATGCAAGCACTTTAAGTTCTATGGATTTTCATGCAAAGCTACATAAATCATGCCAATACCTTTATCAACATGTAGAATATGGTATTCTATCACAAGAAACTAACATTATAAATTCAATAGCAAAAATAAAAGGATTTAAAACTTCATGGCTAGACTACATCAAAGCCTTAGCAACAAAATTAGCTCATCATAGAGCTAAGAACAACCATTGTCTTCCTTCAAGAACATGAAAAATAATTGAAAATTAAAAAGAGAAAAGAAAAAGGGGGTAGAATAGGATTCTTCAATTGGGTTGGTGTCCTCCAGCCTCCAGCCTCCTTCAGCCATTTTCCACATTCAGCACACTCCTTTATTTATAGACTTCAGGGAACCCTTGGGCTCTCCCACGAGACACCCGCCCACATAGGTCACCACACAGGGGATCTAGCTTACCGCCATGGACATCGACTGCCCATCGAGGGGATTCGGCTTACCGCCGTGGATATCGATTGCCTGTCGAGGGGATACGGCTTATTGTCGTGGATATCGACTGCCCGTCAAGGGGATCTGGCTTACCGCCATGGTTATCTATTGCTCGTCGAGGGGATCCGGCTTACCGCCGGGGGGAATATCGACTACTCGTCGAGGGGATCCAGCATCCGCCATGGGAGGATATCGACCACCCGTCGAGGGGATCGAGCATCCGCCGTGGGAGAATATCGACTGCTCGTCGAGGGGATCCTGCATCTGCCGTGGGAGAATATTGACTGCCCGTCGAGGGGATCCGGCCTCCTCCGTGGTGGAATATCGACTACCCATAGAGGGATTCCGGCCTCCCCCGAGGTGGAATAATACAAAGAAATGTCTTTGTAGTATTATCTTAACAAAGTAGTGTCATTTATGGTACCAACCTAGAGAGGGGGCATCAACATTGCGAGTTGATCCTCCGCGGTAGAAAGTGGCATGGAGGATCAACATTGAGGATTGATCTCCCTCGGTATAAAGTGGCGTGGAGGATCAATATTGCTGATTGATCTCAAACAGTACCCCTTGGGATGAGGGGTTGCGAGTTGATCCCCCCGCAGTACCACTTGGGACGAGGGGCATCAACATTGCAAGTTGATCCCCCTACAGTACCACTTGGGACGAGGGGCATCAACATTGCAAGTTGATCCCCCCGCGGTATCACTTGGTGAGGGTCGTGATCCTGACAGGTGCCCGTGTTTCTTTAGACAATGGGCCTTTGACATTTTCCATATCTACAATTTGATATAATCTTGAATTGATGCACCTTACACTTAAATACAAGTTGGTTTTGGTGTTGTATTCAAAGATGTGGTTTTCCGGAACATAAGAGAAATTCCCAGAAATCTTGGGCCGTCGGTAGGCACCGGTACACCGGTGGTTCTACTGACATGGGATGGATTTACGCACAAAAAGACCCGTTGGCAGGCACCGGTACACCGGTGATGCTGCCAAAAGGGACCCAAAATGCACTGATTTAACCCCACCGGCAAGCATCGGTACACCGGTGGTGCTGCCGAAGGGGGGTATGAATGGGGTACAAGTTGGAAATTTTGGTTGGTTTGGTTTAGAGGCTTGTGCCATGTGATTGTTATGTGGACTTTGGAATCAAAGGATGGTTAGAAGGCTTGGACCCACCTGCGGGGAACCAACTTTGAGTTCCATAACTCACCTTACACCAACTACTAGCCTACTGACTTGACCATGACTTGGGGTTGTGACTCCATGTGTTTGGGATGGAATCATGGACTGTTGATGTTGTTTTATTTTGATTTGTCTTGTAAGCATGTGTTCTATTATGTACTTCCACATGTTGGAAATGATACCTGTGATGGCATCCGGCGGTTTATTCGTGTGTATGGGCGCACGGATAGCTTCCGAAGGGTGTTATCATTGAAAATCCTACTAATTGGTGGAAATGATACCTGTGATGGCTTCTGGCGGATTATTCGTGTGTATGGGCGCACAGATAGCTTCCAAAGGATGTTGTCACCGGAAATCCTACTGATATGTGAAAAGGATAGCTCGTCCAGTCAACCGGGCAGCGACAGATAGAGGTTTGAACTGAATAGCTCATCCGGCCAGTCGGGCAGCGACGGATAGAGGTTTGAATTCTACTTTGTTTATGCGTAATCGTCTTGTAAAGGCCTCCCTGAGTTTAAATCCCTAAATGTATGTGGGTAATCATCTTGCGAAGGCCTCCTTGGGTTTAAATCCTTAATTGTACGTGGGTAATCATCTTGCGAAGGCCTCCCTAGGATCATACCCCTAAATGTTAGCGGAGAAATAGCTACGGGAATTGAGCCTGGTAGGTTGAAAATCCTACAAAACCACGATGTACACGTGAGAGGTGAGGGTACGAGATGTGATGAGAGTGAGCAGTACACCAAGTATGAGTTACTTGGTAAACCGGCTGATCACTGGAATTCGCATTCATTGGCATTCATTAGCATTTACAATTATTTGTTGCATTGATCGTGTTTTAATTGTCATATCATTCAATCATTCATCATTCATCATGTTTTCTGCATTTCTTATCACATACTTCCTTTATACTCACTGTTTGTAATGTTCAGTAATGATGTGAATAATTGCTAAGACTTGGTTCATGAGGTGATATTTCTGACTGTATTTCTCTCTTTTAACTATATCATGATATTGTTGTAATTGTGTTCTTGGATCATAATATTCCATGAGGATGGGTGACAGAATTGATTCTTATTGGGCGTTCCAAGTTCACGTAACATTTTATGTTGTAGGTTGAGGTGTGAAGAAGACGGATTGGACTAGTTGCTGTTTTCCCCTTTACTTCAGATTTTAGAAAGGTTTTGTTAGGTTGTTGTGATGGACTGTGTTGGGTTGACGTGTAGACTTGTTGGATTGATGTTATTAATTTATTATGGATTGTAGGCTCTTCTGAAGCCAAAGGTTTTAATTTAATTTATATTTCTGCTTCCGCACTCTGATAGTTCAATAAGAGTAGTTGAGATTACTTTAATTGTTGGGATTGTTTTGGTGATCCGAGTTCCACGGTTGAGAACCCGAAGGTCTCACCTCGTGATATGTGCCGCCCGCATAGGGATCCATGCCACAGGATCCGGGGCGTGACAATACATTACCCGAGCTACTAACAAATTTTCACACATCATCTATAAACATAACAAGATTTACATAATTGGTCTATTGGGATAGCTAGTTCCTCAACACATGGAAATTAGTCCTTCGGGGACTTACTAATATTATGATTCTCAGATCACAATAACACTCATTATAGCCATAAATTCCCAGCAATATGGAAATATGGTGTCAAGTCAAGGCATTAGACCAATCAAAAAACTTGGTCTAATTAGGGAATGTTGTGCATGTGTAGAGAACTGTGCACATTAACTAATCAAAAAAACTTGTGTACATGAGCAGATGTATTTTTAGATATAAAAGATGATCACAATGAGTTCCAATGTCATAGTAATGTCATTCAAAAATTCACCCATTGGGCAAACATAGCCAATCTTCCATAATAAGTCATAAATTCTAAATATTCAATATTAAGCAATTCCAATATCATATATAGTGTAACTAAAGTATTATAAACATGCTCGTAAAATATCACTTCAATTGGAGCAACTTTGAATTTCACGGTATACCTTGACCCTACCCTGGGGCTGCCGATCTATCATGTGTTGATGGGATCATCACACTCATGGTATACTGATCCTACCTCGGCACACTAAACAATAAACACAAAACAAATACACAGAGGGATCGGCATACTCACGGTATACCGACCCTACATCGGTACACAAAACAGTAAACAATTTATAACACTACAGAGGGTCATGGTATACCAATCCTCTGTCGATCTAGCCCAACAGTTGGATCAGCATACTCATGTATAACGGTCCTCTGCCAATCTGGCCCAATTAGTGAGGTCGGCATTGTCACACCCCAAACCTGTAACATAGTTCCCTATGCGGGACTTCCCAGATCTCGAAGTGCATCCTTCGGGTTCCATCGTTGGAACGCGGATTGCCATATCAAACCATAGGAAATAAAAGTAAAACATACCTTTATTGATTAGAATTGCAGAAACTAAATAAAATAGATAATTCAAAAATCACAGTCTTTGACTTCAGCTGAGTCATTGATAAGTATGCAGCACTTGCACCTTTAAGCTTATTTTTCATGATTATTAGTCTTAGAGTGGTGTTTAAATGGTTGAATTAATGCATATTTCATAGTTGTGCAGGTTTGGGAGTGTTTGAGAAAATTCAGGTTAAGATTAGGTCGGATCAAGCTCAAAAAGAAGAAAATCATAAAAAGCCGACCGAGCCCGCCAACCACACTCAGTTTATCCCAATTCTTCATGAATTCAAAAGAAGCATCATATTTGAGTAAATAGAGCACATTGAATTCAAAAAGGAGAAAAAAGGGAAGAACGTGCGATGAACCCAAGGAGAAAACAAACACTCCCTTTGTTTTACTTCAATTTTTGCCAAGTAAAAGTCATTCTAAAAATAGTATAGAAGAGGGTCAAGGCTTCCACATGTCCCTAGCTTGATTGGTGTTAAATTTTCGTGAAGACTTGCTCCACAAGAAAGGAAGTTTCCTATTTTGAGTTTAGGAAAGTTACTTTCCAGAATTTCACTGAACAGATCTCGGTATTTTGGATATAACTAATTGTACAAACGTCCATATAAGGTGATTTGGGTGGCTATGGAAAGCTAAGGCATATATCTATAATTTTTGTGAAGACATCAAAGTCCAAATCGATCATTTGGAACTTGCTCCACAAGAAAGGATGTTTTGTATTTTGAGTTTAGGAAAGTTACATTCTAGAATTTCACTAAACAGATCTCGGTATTTTGGATATAACTAATTGTACAAACGTCCATATAAGGTGATGTGGGTGGCTACGGAAAGCTAAGGCATATAGCTACAATTGTTTTGAAGACATCAAAGTCCTAATCGATCATTTGGAATGTCATATTAGCAACAGGAGCAAAAGCGTGAAGTTTCCTGTTCTGAAGCAATCAAATAGAAGTTACTATTTTCATTGCAAGATTTTTCTTTTCAAACTGAAGAGAATGAATTGGAGCTCTATAAAAGGGGATTCTAGGGCATCTTTCAAGGGACACTAACTATTGGATAGTTGAGAACGTCAGTTTTGGACCTTGAGCTTTGGAGCAGAACGTGAATTGGGGGAGAAGGAAGATGAATGAAGAAGTCTTCAAGCGTGAAGATCGTCATCGGCACTTCGTCTCCTTCGACATCCTTGAGCGGCTAAACATCCTTCTAGGGTTTCAATGAAACCCTAGCCAAGTAACTTTGAGATTTTTCAATTTAATTTAGAGTTTTTGATATTGTTTGTATGGATTGCATAATGTAGAGAATTGTTCTTAACAATTGGTTTTATTGGTTTAGTTAAATCCTTTGAATTTCATTAGGATATATTTTCCTTGAATTTAATATTCAAACACTTTCAATTCTTGTAGTCTTGTTGGTGATGTTTATGCACTGGTATTTATTGGAATGTGAAATTAATTTTTAGATAATCCGTGCCTAGAGAAGACAAGTTGTTTTACAACCCTAGTTTAGTGTATACAATTTGTGCCAATCAAAGATGGGTTTTGCTAGGAATTAATCTCCATTATCATTCTTGTGATTGGTGAGAATTGTAGTCAAAATCCAATTAGGTGTACAGCCTTATCAGACTCTCTAGGTTAAATTGATTGCCCATAGTTAGGAGGTTAGTGGTGGATTTGAATCCCTAGACTTTACCTATCCAAGTACTTCTCACTTTTAATCAATTTTATTTAGTTTTATTTATTTATTTAATTCTTAGTATTAAAGGATCACAAATCCTGTCTTGAACTAATTAGAAGTTAAGTAGTTTAATTTAGTCAACCATCTCAATCCCTTGGGTATGGTACCCTTGTACTTGCCGAGCTACAATCGAACTCGTGCACTTGCAAGGTGTTCTCATTTTGAAACATCAGTCATGACCCTCAAAAGAGTTTAAACTAAAATAAATATTCAATTATGGTTATTACATCCAAAAGTTCTAACAAAACCTTAGTCAAATGCATGAAATAAATAAATAAAAGCATGCAGCAGCAAAGCAAATCCAATTCAATCTAAATCTTAGTCCATCAGCTTTCTTATCCTGCAACATGAGAAGTTGCGTGAGCTTTGAATGCCCAGTACGTCCATCAAACAGTCATCCATCCATTTATGATATCAATAGGGTCAATTCAAGTCATGGCAACACAAGCATCTAATACAACAGTTAAAATATGATGAATTAAATGATGATATGAGATTAATGAATGAATCATACATATGCTCTAGATGAATGCTGAAACAAGGAATGCAATGATGATGATATGCAAATGAATGTGCTAGACAAATATAGCCTGTTAAGTGCCTTCATAACTTCCAATTCAATAAAAACCAAATTTCAGGCATAGGCCACTAGGAACAGCTGGATGTCTCCTCTTCGTTCCGGGCGCTAACCCATGGTAGAAGGGACACCATTGTGCTAATTTAGAATATAGGCTACTCAAGGAATTTCCAACCACAATGCTAATTTAAGAGTGAACAATACTCAAGGTATTCCAACCTGTATAGGATTTTGTAAGCATTCTACCATAGTTTAAGTGGGGATTTCGACCCACAAGGTATATAGTCAACCAATTGGAATCCTAAAAAGGAAACCCTTTGTTTTCCACCTCCCGGGCCACTTAACACTCTACATAAGCCTAACATGAATGCAACAGATTATTAACAAGTATCAATTCA
>JAUPMG010159621.1:0-10840 GCA_031762675.1 Pachysandra terminalis | reverse complement strand
TGACTATGCAGAGGTTGCGTGAACGTTTGCTGTGACAGTAGTAGGTAACTATCACAGTGCAGGCGGTGACGAGTGACAGTCAACGTAGTGGTTGAGACACGTGAAAACATCTCGTCAAGCGTGACCCTCGATAGCCGACACTTGTCATTAAGACTATCTGCTCCTAGGCTTCTTGGCTATAAAAGCCTATACTGCCGTTGGATAAAAGATGACTTTTCTGGTTGGTGAAGAACTAAGGAGCTTTTACTGAGACCTTTGAAGTTCATTGAAGACTGGACACTTAATCTCATCTGCATATTCCTTCTCTCTGAAGATTCCTAAGAATCTCCTGTCCCTTTCTTTTCCCTTTAATTCTTCGATTCCTGTCTGATTTTCTGGTTCAAGTTTTTTGGGTCTTAGGAAACCTGACTTTGGAACGGTCCTGTGGTTTAGACCAGAGTGAAACGAGTATACGGACCAGGGATCTTTGAGATCGATGATCTCGCCAAATATTGACACATATTCTTATGATTAAGTGTTAATCCTTTTTTATTTATCGATTTTTATGATCAACAGTACTATGCAAAACCTACTTACCAATAATAGTATGCAAAACCTACTTACCGACGACACAGTAAGAAAAGCCAAAGCTACTACGAACGTACGACCATTTTTTTTAACATTACCAGAAAAAAGCCCTTCTTTTTCTTCCTTCAGCTCTGTCAAAGTACATAGCTTTCTTGATCAATCGCATGCGCATCAGTTAACGTATCCACGAACAATAAGATAAATAGGTGTTCACTCAGATCCTTTTGCTAGGTGGGGCGCCGAAATTATAAAACGATGGTTTATTCACGTTGGTGAACCGTTAGTATGAAAAAAAACGTGCAATGAAACCAAGGTTCACCAAATTTTTTGCCAGTTGTCAAACCTTTTGGCTATAATTACTTTAATTTTCTATTCTCTATTTATTCATAATATTCTTCGACTTTTTAAATACATTTTACACGGCAGCATAAACGACAAACTTAAACCAAATAAAAATAGAGTACCCAACCCCAACCTATTCGCAGCGGTATCTACAATTAGGTACGTACAGGTGCTTCAAACATACGCTTTCTTCACGTATACACAGTTTTACTACACAAGCGTTGAGCAGGCAGATGTCTGAGGGTCCCACATGGCGGGGAGAAGATACTTCCGCCCATTTACTCCGTGGGCATTATAGCTAGCTCCGGTGCCCTTAACCACCAATACCTGTCCTGGGTAACCCGGATAAGCTCCCTTCCCGAACACACCCGTACAAGCCGACACCGCCTCTAACGGCGCGCTCGCCGGCCCTTGATAATACCCGTCGGCGAACGGGTTCGTCACCGTCCCCGCCAAAAGCGTGGCCAAGTTGATAACCATTCCGTCAACCCCCACGTCGGCGTTAGGCGACACTAACGGTGGAGTCTGGGGTCCATAAATCGGCTGGTGAAACGGCCAAGCACACTGACCCGGACATTGAGTCTCCGAGTTACCGACCCACACGTAAGCGTACCTGCTCCTATCCCGCACGCTTCCCCGGGACGACCCGTGGGTCCCGCACCGGCTCATGCAGAACCCGTCAACACCAACGTCTTTGGCCGTGAACACGACGTTGATCGCGTTCCTGTGGTCTCCTTTACCGGCCAAAGCGACGATGTGCGATGACCTGAGGAGTTTCCCGAGCGAGTAGTTCTCGATAAAGATTTGCTTGCCTAGGATTAGGTTGCTGGAGCCACGTTTGTACTTCTCGGTGGTTTTCCACCACGAGGAGACGGAAGGCAATAGGGTCCTACGGGAGTTGAGAGACAGGACGAAATCGACGAGTATGGACCGTTGGATTGGGGAGAATTTTCCGTACCAGATGAGATTGACGGTGAGATTTCCCTTGAGAAGTGCACCGTTGTGATACTGGAGAACGAGCGGTTGCTGTTGTACGAGAGCCGAGAGCTTTCTAGTCGTGGCCGTGGATGGCTGTACCAGAGAAGAGAGTAACAAGAAAGATACGAGAACGGCAAAACGGTAAATAGAAGACATTGTAAGGGTAAGATTGGGATTTGCACACCTGAGAAGTGAGGGACTGACTGAGAGAAGGGGGAGGGGAGGAGTATTTATATTGAGGAGGATGACAGCTGTAGAAGTGGTGTGTCTACGTATGAAAATGGCCACGTGGACTTAACTGATTAGGTTTCAAACTTTTAGTAGAGCAAGAGCCTTGCCGGGCTGTGAAGGCTCTACTCGTGACGTGGTGTTTAAGGGAAGGTCACTGCTGGGACCTGTGGGTCTTGCAGATATTGATGCGATGTTGATGTGATGTGAGTAATGATAAGATCCATATTTTTCGTATATGAGAGTACTACAATGCATCCCATTCCTCTTCTCCCATCTAATGTTATCAAGAATTTGAGATCTCATCAACTGACGAAGTCACGGTAGTGATTGATTCACGAGGATTATGTTGCATTGATCAGAGCCGTCAAATGTTATGACGGTGGATTTAGTAACACAACTCACTTGTCTTACGATGGGCTCATATCGTCTTCGGCCAAAAGCTACAACAGATCTACAGCAACAATTTAATTGGCCATTTTGTATTAAAAATATAATCTTTGTTTCAACAAAATTATTTGAAAATAAAAAGAAGCCAATCACATGCATTACTGTAAGATCTGTGTTGTAACTTTTCACTGTAGACGATATGTAGCTTGTTACGATACACCTCCGTTGGTAGAAGTCTGTTTTCTTGCCGAGGAAGATGAGTTCATTTTTGTGGTACGAAAAAAAAAAAAGATGGAAGAGTACATTTCGCGTACTACCGGAACTTTTGAAGAATCGTTTATTTACTGTAAAAAAAAAAATATATATATATATATAATAAAAAAAAACATAAAGATAGATGCGGGAGAATCGACGACCAAGACCCACATAGGAGCATCGATCATTGAAGTGGGGTCTTTAGGGTCCATACTTCGATAATAGTGGTAAAGTCTTTAGACTTATTTTATTGGTTTAATCGCGCATGGTTTGTACCCGGAAGATTATAGTACCGATTCCAGTAGGGCCTAGTAAGAGACCGACGTCACTAGTTTTACTTTGTATTTGTTTTTTAGTTTTATTGGGTGGGTGGGTAGACCCAGCGTAGGTTGGTGGGGGCTTTGTTTTATCGGGGCGGGTGGTCCTGGGCCTAGGAATGAAGAAACCATTTTTGGAAAGTTGGCCGGCGCAGCAAGTTTGAAATCCTATATATAAAACAAGAGCGAGCATTGAAAAAGGGGGCGGTGCTTATCACGTGAATGGGTTTCGTGATGACAAGTTTATGTGTTATAGAGCGGAAGCAGCGTCGATCGACTCGGCGACAAGCTACAGTCAAAAGAGTTGTTGTGCCTTTACTACGTGGTCGGACACCAGTCAACGGGTGGCAGAGTATATCAAAAGAGCGTCCTAAAATTGGGTCACCATCCGGACAACTACAAGAGTACACGTGTTATCTTGGAGATCGTGCGTGTATAAGTGGTGCATTGAGATAATTATCACGTATTCTAATTTTTCTTGTTAGCAAATTTATCCATGCGTTTCGCTTCGGATACGAATGCAGAAGTTTTGTCAATTGTTAGAAAATAAGAAGATTTTTGAGAATAAATTATCGAAATTGAAATGATATAAACTGGTCATTAAGTTTTGAACTTATCCTCTCGAATCACTAACAGAAACATTGAGAATAGAAAATAAAAGACAAATATATCAACCTGTTTGTATTTAAATCCTAATTTTAGAATATCATAAGAAATGTCTGGCAACAGCTCTTGGATTGAAGGGTGAGAAATTGCTTGCAAGTAGCAAGGCAAATAGAAAAATCAATGAATCGTTCCGATGAGTGGTTCCACCATCGAATCATCATCGTCAAATCGAGAAGTTATCGTCTCGTACTGAATTTAGGAGAGACTAGAGAATCGAATTGTTTGAAAGGGCAAATAAGCATAAGACTTAATTATATGTACAGTTAAAATAACTTTAAGGAGGATGAAACAAAATTAAAAGAGGACAATTTTTAATCTATTATAAAAATAATAGATTAAATTCAAATTTATTAAATAATTAAAGACTTGTTAATATATAAAGGTTTTAGTGGCTAGAAAACAATTGTTGGGCGGGGGAACAAATTTGATATTGGACAATTTGTAAACTACTATAAAAAAAATATATAGTAAATTAAAATTTATACAAAAAAATTGAGGGGGAGGGGGCTATGTGGCTCTGCTCATGGGTCTTCTTAGTGCATAAGAAATAGATTTAGGGTGTGTTTTGCATTGTTTTTTTTTTTTGGGGGTCCTGGAAGTGATTCTTGAGTCGGTAAGTGCTTTAATTACATCCATTAAAATGTTTAGTAAATACATTTGTGAAGCAATTTCAAATGATGTACTTAATTAAAATGTACTTCAAATTATTTTTGCAGGAATTGATTTAATCATTCAAGTGACATTGTCATAGAGGCTACTTTAATCTCATATTATTTTATAATGTAGAACTTACCCCTTCTTAACTTGTAGATCTAAAAATGCTTTTTAAATAGGCATTTATCAAACACTATCTTTTCATCTAGAGCAAATTTTACAAAACGCTTTGTAAGAATCAATTTCAGGAATTGCTTCTCTTTTTAAGAAGCAATGGCAAACATGGTCTTAATAGATAAATGATTCGCTTTTAGAAAATCATTTCTCAATGCATTAATAACAAGCTTTATCTATACGCCGATTAAACCCTCAATAGGATTGAGCATTATCGGATATATAACAACTACTTGATGAATCTGAAACTAACTTCTATCCTAATTGGTGATAACTATCCTGTTTTGTGAGCTCACCTTAGATAAATGTCAACTTCATGTGACGTTCACACGAGGTTCACACAGCTCAAATTCACAGAAGATTTTTATCCATTAACAAGTCGCATTCCACACGAGAATTGGGCTTGATCCACCCCGAATTAAAGAAAATGGGGTATCCTAATCTCAGTACAACTAACTACTCCCAAGTCCAACTCAATACAACAATGTCGTAACATTAATATGTGGGGGTGTTGGGGCCAAGTTAACAAAGGACATTAATGATTACTACAGCCAAAAAATAATAATAATTGGCGGAAGGAAGGATACAAATGAGACTAAATTGGGTAGTTGTCCCAATCTGCCAGCCCAAGTGAACAACTATTCTTAATTTGTACGTTTCGTTTGGTCTTTGAAATTAATTGTAACATCCAGAGTCGAGAAAGCAGCACTTGTGGACCCTAAACGCGCAAGGGGTTCAATGGCAAGTTACATGCTTTTGGGCGCACCACAGTGATCCCATATATGATTGCTAAGCCTCATTAATGCCAATAAGTTAGTGAAAGAAATAAATGACATGTAGGTCCAGAGGAATCATATTAGTAATCAAATGTACTTTTGCCTAAGGATTAGCATGAGTTTTGGTTGCTGAGATATCTATAGGGAAGAAACCCGGGCGGCATTATTAAGAAATTTACACTTCACCTCTTGTGCGTGCCTGATGATGTATGTGCATGCAGATAAGGGTAAAATAATATACCCCACTTAAATTAGTATATTATTTTCATCCATGCTACACATCTTAGAAATATAGTGCTTCAAGCTTTTTTTTTTAACATGTGTTTAGAATTTATTTCGGCCGAAATGGTCAAAATTTTCAATGAAAACTTTGAAAAAAACTGTAGAAGTAGAAGTATTTCGGCGAAATAACACCAAAAACCAAAAAAAAAAACATGCTTTCAATTTCGAAGACCATGTACAAAACTAAAATTTTGGCAAAATTTAAAACTATGATTTTAAGTCAATCACAATAATGCCTAATGAGGTCTTATCTCATGATGATGGCCGGTCCTACACTTATAAAAGGGGTAAAAAAAAAAATAGGAGATGGATTTGATCGTTGAACGTAGCAAATCCAATTCCGTGGACGATATCATGTTGTTTAGCCCAAATGGATTGGGCTGGGCTTACACCCTAATCTAACATTCTTTATGTCGGCATGAATCTGGCCCGGCCTGACCTTTCGGCTCAAAGGTATAAGCCCGAACCAAATGCGTTTAAAAATACATCAAGATCGAGCCCGGTTCTGTCCAGCCCTACAAATTCAAATGGGTTACTTTTTATAATTAAAAAATTATAAATCATAAGGATATTTTATAAATACCAATAAAAAAACTAAATGTTTTGAGATTTATAATATATTAATCCATACAGTCGTATAATTATGTAATGAAAGTAAGATATTTGTATTGATAATATAATATTTGTATGTATACAATATAAAAAACAAATAATAATTATATGTAATGTCTAGGTAGACGGGTCAAGCTGACATAAGCATGAACACGACCTGGAAACTAAGCGGGCCTAAAATTTTAGCCCGGTCCTACAGGCCACTTACCCTTGGGCCAAGCTAATCAGGCCAGGCGGGTCAGCTCGCCATTACCACCCTTAGTGCTATACCATGTCAACCCGCATGCCCAGCCAGTACAACTCTTTAGGGCTGTAAATAGCAGCTGGACCAGGTTCTACTCAGTTTCAGGTTCAACTTAAACTAAAATCGGTAGGCTCGAACCTAGCCCGACCCAAACCCAACTAAAGCTATTGAGCCCAAACCCAACCCGAACTTAATTTGTTGAGTCATGTTGAGTTCGGGTCGGCCCAAATTAAATGAGAAGGCTATAAAAAAATTAAAAAGACAAATATACTTTTATAAAATTCATATAATATTATACATTTTTTATATATAAATTGGTACTGGCCGTGTTGATAAGGCTAAAAAATGGTATAAAGGAAAGAAAAAGAAGAAGAAACCTTTACATTTATAAAGTAATATATAACATTATATTTATATATTTTTTGCATATATAGGTTTGGGCCGAGCTTTTTGGGCTGTACTGATGACCCCATTTTGAGTAAATTCAAATTGGGCTAATAAGAATATGCCACGTCGCAAAGGCTGGAATATGTACAAGCCAGGTTGCTAAACACTCAAGCTCTTCCCAAGATCGAAGCTGGGCTAATCCTCGCTGAATCCCAAAGTAAGGGTAAACCCATTACCGGATATAAGGTACACCCCTTTCAAAGGTCATGAGGCCAGGCTAACCTCTGCCAGATCCCGAGGTAAGGATAAACCCCTTACCGGATATAAGGTAG
Organism: Pachysandra terminalis; assembly: GCA_031762675.1. NCBI lineage: Eukaryota > Viridiplantae > Streptophyta > Magnoliopsida > Buxales > Buxaceae > Pachysandra > Pachysandra terminalis. The sequence continues at coordinate 3,636 of JAUPMG010159621.1, read as the reverse complement.
ACCCTTTTCAAAGGTCATGAGGCCGGGCTAACCCCTGCTGGATCTCGAGGTAAGGGTAAACCCCTTACCAGATATAAGGTAGACCCCTTTCAAAGGTCACGAGACTCGGCTAACCCCCGCCAAATTCGAAGTAACGGTAAACCCCTTACCGGATATGAATCCCGAGGTAAGGCATGCCAAGACAAAATGCCTAAGTATTGAAGAGACCATTGCCTCGTCCCAGGGCACGGATTGAAGGTTGATGCTCAAGTCGGGACTAGCCCAAGCCCACCCGCCGCCTTAGGGGCGCGATCCCGAGAGATCACGACAAAGTCCCGTTCACCTGACATATTGGAATACTCAACAAACACGATTGGCAGACCCCTTTCTGAAACCTACCATAGGGAATCACGCCTGACTGTTTCCGGGGGATATCACCTCTGTCGGCCAGGTGTCTATGAAGAACCTGAACTTGGGGAGGATAGCCCCAAGCCTTCATAGATAAACATCTTATGGAGTTTACGCTTTTGCATGATTCAAACTCGGGTCTCCCACTCCACGGTTCTCAATCATTGAAGGACCTTTGGTCCAATCAATCATTGCACGAATTTTGGTCCAAACAAAAAAAGGGGGAGAGGGGAAAATCGAGGAACCCTTTCAGGAATGGGGGCCAGAGAACTAATCCCATTGGCCCAAGTGGATGGCAGAAGTCCACGTAGATGGCGTTTGGGATTGGCTTAAGCTGCAGGCCGCGCTGTCAGCCTCTCCCACTACAAAAAAGTAGGTTATTACCTACTGTTTACTACCAACGGTCATTAATTTGTGCCTCTAAAAGTGGATTTTAGTCGCGGTCAGGTATGCCCGTCACTAAATAGTCCCTTTAGTCGTGGTTTTGTCCTGACCGCCACTAAAGGTGTTAACATTTAGTCGCATATATAGCCTGACCGTCACTAAAAGATTTTAATTTGTGTGGGAATAATTCCGCCAAAATTAATGCGGTATGAAACTATTAGTAGTGGTTATAGCCTACCCATCCCTAAAAGTGACATTTAATCGCGGTTCTAACTCGACTGTCACTAAAAGATAAACTATTAGTAGCGGTTATAATCTAACCGTCACTAAAAGTCACATTTAGTTGCGGTTCTAACCCAATCGTCACTAAACTAATTTTAATTTGAGAAGGAATAATCCCGCCAAAACTAACGCGGTATGAAACTATTAGTAGCAGTTATAGCCGGACTGTCACTAAAAGTCACATTTAGTCGCGGTTCTAACACGACCGTCACTAAAAGATTTTAATTTGAGAGGGAATAATCCCACCAAAATTAATGCGGTATGAAACTATTAGTCGCGGTTCTAACCCGACGGTCACTAAAAGTCCCATTTAGTCGCGATTTTGATATGATCGCCACTAAAAAATTCTAAATTAAAAAAAGAAGAAGCAGGGGTCTTCTTCTTTCGAATAGCAAAGAAAACCTTATTTTTCATCTACTCTTCTTTTTCTTCCTAAAAACTCAAAGCCTGAGAAACTGAAGTCTCCTCCCCCCTCTCTTCACTGCCAAAATATGGTTTCCGTCATATTAACTCAGCCACTCTTCTTGCAGATCCAGAGTCCCTGGAGCTATCAGTGATGCAAGGGGCAATCTTGATCTTCAGAATCAAATCAGCCATTTTCGATAGGGAAATAGGAGGAGAGACCCCCATTAAACCATTGTGACCCATTACTGTCTCACTGTGAATTCTTCATTGCTTTTTCATCCGACTTTCCGGTAAGGATCCACGAGATTTCCCGACCAACGAAGCTCGCTTCTTGTCGCATCTCTTATGTCAACCTTGTCATTTTCAGGCAATGACCTCTTCCTATGATCAATTTGTTTCAAATTTCTGGCAGATTGTAATGGAATGTGATTATAATGGCTTGCTATAACCCTCCCAGGTTTAATCAGTTTTTTAGCTGAAACTGTTTGTTCTACTTCTTTGAAAAGCTTCTTAGGTTGAATACAAGACATAACTCCATTATCTCTCTTTATTGGTGTGAACTACCCTAGGTCGGGTGGACCCTAGATAGGTCGGGTAAATTGGAGTTGTCACCACTCATTGAGTTCGAGTGTGAATGGTCACCGAGGTAGGTCAATTAGATTCAAAAATAGACCTAATAATTATGATTTTAAACAATGTCTAACCAGATTGGGTAGGGAGGTTTAGTTAAGAGAGCGGGAAGATGTTAGGCACCCCCTCTCTTCCAGTTAACCGGTTACCTGGTATAACTCTATTTGGCCAATTAAAAGTATAATCCTAAAGTGATATAAAGAACCTACAAAATCAAGAAAGTCATAAAATATAAAAACCCAATATGACTTAAGACCTAAGGATCTCTAATTAACCTAACCCTAAAAAATAGATAATACTAATAAAACCTAACCTTAAAGAATATAAAGATATAAACAAAATCGAAATGCATGAAAACTAAAAGAACCTAAAGATTTAATAACACTAAAAATCTAAAATAAAAAATTTAAACATAATCTTCATTGAAGCATATGAATCAGATTACAAAAATCTTGAATAAAATCATGTGTTTAATGAATCTAATCTAAAAATAATAATAATAATAATAATAATAATAATAATAATAATAATAATAATAATAATAATAATAATAATAATAAACAAAATACCTGTAGCAACCAGGCTTGTCTCTTTAATTTTTAATTACTGGGGAACTCAACTTAGCCGACAATGATGATAGAATCAGAGAAATTCAGATTGGGGTTTCTGCAGAGTTTTCTTTGAAGGGGGGTTTGATGGAAATGGACAAACAGAGGTTAAGGGCTGGGATTTGGGGTGTTTCGGCTAGGTTTAGATGAGGCTTTTTTAGATTTTGTTGGGATTTTGGGGCTGGACGAACAGCTTGATCTATGGGTTTTTCATTGAGTTTTTGATAGTGATTTGAAGGTTTTTTTTTGAGCTTTTGATGGTTGACGAACATGAAAAAGAATGGGACGAACTAAATTTTTTTTGGTGGGGTTTTTGAATGGATGATGGAATAGGATTTGCTAGGGTTTCGAATGGGATTTTATAGGGTTTTAAATCAGGTTCTAGAGCTGGACGACCTACGGTTTTGGTTTTGGGTTTTTGCTGGGATGAATCAAAGGGGTTAAGATGGGTTTTTGACAGAGATTTGAAGATGAAGAAGATGGGGGTGAACCTGGTTTGCAGGGATGAAGATCGCTCGAATTGGGGTTCTTCAGACTGAAGAAGATGATCCCCTTTTTCCTTCTTTTTTTTCAGATCCTTCCCCTTTTTAGCTTTGAAGCTCCTTTGTCGGCTTGGCCTAACTTGATGGTGTTGATCAAAGGATGACTGCAGGAGCAATCAAACTAGGAATTAAGATGGGGTTTTCTGATTTGGGGTTCGATGAGATGGTTTTAGTTTTCTGGGATAACGACTAAGAAAAGGGTTTTAGCTAGGGATTTGATTCCTAAGGTTTGAAGAATTCGGATTGGGGTTTTGGATCAGACGAACTAGGGATGATGGGGGTTTTTAGTTGGATATTTGCAAAGGTTTGTTAAGAACACAGTGGGTAGAACTCACCCTCATAAACCGGTCTATAAGAGAAGGGTGCCCAAGTGCTTATAAACCACCAACTAATCCCAT
>JAUPMG010159610.1:0-10840 GCA_031762675.1 Pachysandra terminalis | reverse complement strand
CTCCAACTCATCCCAAACCCTTCTAAACATGATTTAAACACATTAATAACCTTAATGCACAATCCAAACACATTTAATCAACAATAACATGAATAAATACTGTAAACCCTAACATTCTCATAATATTTCACTCAAGCATATAACATGGGAAACAATGCATGATTCGTATTACGATTTATAGCATAAAGAGCTTTAAAACAATGATAAATAGGGCTGGAACTTGGGTTTATGCCCAAATGACCGGAGATTGGAAGTGATACTCGCCTCAATCTGGTGTGTGCGTGCCTCCACCTCGCTCCACGAAGCTCCGACACGTACTCCTGGCGATTTCGGCTTGATTCTCATCCTCCAAGGCTCCTTTGGTGCTCAAACCCTTCTCTCCTCTCATGCTAGGGTTTCTCTCCTCTCCTCTCTCTCAAATCTCAACAAAAAGGAGATTAGGGTTTTATGAGACAAAATGATGCTTATATACTCGCTTACCAGACTAGGGTCTGTTTGGCTGGGCAGTTAATGTTTCCACTTAAAATTGATTCTAATCATCTCAATGGGTCTAAACTCAATGATATCAATTGGAACAAGGTCTAGCAAGTTTCTACTACCTTCTAGGCAAATTCTTACTCACTAAGTCTCGTGTTTTGGCTGAATGACCAAAATAACCCTATGCTTAAATTTCGAAATTTTCTGGGCCATTACAGTACCGACACCTACCGACCAACTAAAGTCATACTCCATTGGTAGGGTGGTCAGTGTATCGGCCTATCGATGTGCTATAGTGGTATTCTGTCGGTAGGCTTGTCGGTGTACCGACGCCTACCGACCAACTAAAGTCTCTCTAAACCTATTCCATCGGTAGGGTGGTCAATTTATCGACACCTACTAATGCACTACAGTGATTACCTCTCGGTAGGCTTGTCAATGTACCGACACCTACCGACGGGTACAATTTGGGTTGTTTTTCTGGGTTCTTTATACTCCTATTGAACACCAAATCAGACTAGCCACATATAACATATTAAATGCATCCAAAAAACAAGATTTACATGCATATGAGGCACTAAATATATCATTCGATTGGAATTCATAGGTTCTTATACAATTAAATATCATTCCTTAATCATTAAATCATTAATAATCCAAATCAGAACATAACATATTAAGACATCATGTTTCCGAGAGATCATGCTTACGGATCATGCATATACAAACAATTCAAACGGAAAACAAACATGACATTCCATGAGAACTATACAAAGTAAGGAACTTACATGGATTAGGCTAACTAAATCAGTTCTGGTAAATCCTGAGTCACCTTTCTTCTTCCTCTCTTCCTCCTCTACAAATGTTGGACGACTAGTGTTGCTGCTGCTGCTCTCTCTCTCTCTCTCTCTCTCTCTCTCTCTCTCTCTCTCTTTCTTTCTTTCTCTTTTTCTTCTTTTTTGGTCTCTCAATCTATCTCTCAGTCTTGCTCCACTCTCAAACACACAAGGTGGTTGTAAGTTCTTACGTTTGGGAGGCTAGAGATATAGGGAGCTAACTCCCTAGCTTTTCTCCCCACCATCCCTCGTACAAGGCCACATAATAGAGACTATTTCAACGCACGATTGCCAGTTCGTTTAAAATTGAAATCTAATTCATAAATTACACCAGCTTCCTATAAGGTTTAGTCTAATTGCACAATGACCCCAGATTGAATACTTATGCTTCAATTATTATCCTATGGTTCAATTAGCTCATTTAACCACGCTAATAATTAGAGTAAAATTATCAGTTAATTTCTATAATACCACCATTGATTTATCCTCATTAATTATCTTGTTTAATTAATCTCTAATTAATTAACATATTTTATTTACGTGTTAGGGTCACTACAGGCAGGTACCTCGGCACGTGCCGAGCAGGCGTAACTGCCCAAAAATTTGGTTTTTCAACCAAGTTGCATGTCAATTCAATCACATCACAACTTTTGATCATTTTGTACATAAAATTATATATTTTGTACACTCACAAACTAATTTAAAGTCTAAGAACAAAACCATAGATTTATATTCATAATTACAACATTAAAATTGATAAATTTCACATAAACTACATATTTGAACTACAAATTCTCCTAAACATGCTTTCTACACATAAGTAAGAACTTTTTCATGGATTTCATACACACATTCAAACACATGCAACAAGTTGTACCTTTAGGCATTAGTCTACAGCTTCATTACCTACTATGAACATGACTACCATACTATCATCAAAGAATCCTACCTCTTTCAAGCTTGAGTTTTTCTGAATCTCTTCACCCGGAATTTGCTTGCAAAGTGATTCCTTTTGCTTTTCCTCTTCTTCTGCTTCTTCTTTTCTTCTAAAAATTCCAACAACTTTTCTTCTTCCTTCCTTTTTTCCCTTTGATGCAACTTCCCTCTTCCACCTGTACGTGTAGTGGGTAGTGGGTCTATCCCACTTTCTCAAATTCAAACACTAAGAAAATTTCCCACAGTACCCTTACCTTTCAAATATGGGCCAAACGACCAACCCATGCTCAGGTTGGTTCAAATGTTTGGGTCCAAGCCTAATTCTCCTGAATTAACCAAAGTAAAAAAGTTAACCCCCAAGTTTATAATTAATTACAATTCAGACCCTAGTTTAAAAATTACTTAACATTAAACTCCTAGGCTCAGTAAAGTAATTAAGCGAGGGTCACTACAGAACAGCTGGATGTCCCCTCTTTGTTTCGAGCGCCAACTCATGGTAGAAGGACACCATTGTGCTAATTCAGAGTAGATGCTACTCTCGGAATTCCAACCCAATGCTAACTTAAGAGTGTATGCACTCAAGGTATTCCAACCTACATAGGTGCTATCAAGCAACCTACCCTATTTTTAGTGGAGATTTCAACCCACAAGGTATGTAGTTAACCATAGGAATCCTAAAGAGGAAACCCTTTATTTCTCACCTCCAAGGCTTTCTTAACATTCTACATCAGCCTAACATGCATGAAAATATTATCAACAAATAGCATCTCAAATTCTATTACTATAAATACCAATGTCAATTACTAACAAGTCTAAGGGGATTGATGGGTATCAAGCTACTGTGAAACTCCAAGATAAGGTCTAGGGTCTATCTTGAGTCCTAAAAATCAATTACTAAGCCAATGGTACGAATCCACATCAACTCCTAATCAATTCCCAAACCTGTGTGAAACTGGGTGGTCCATCGATACCCTCACCAGTGTATCAGCGGGTGTCGATGGTCTATTTTGGTCTATAAACTAGTCTCTGCCGATACCCTCATCGGTGTGCCGGTGGGTACCAACCATCAAAAGTTTGTAGGGTCTGCGTTGGTACCCTCATCGGTGTACCGGTGGGTGCCTATTTTTGGTCCTCTGTCGGTACCTCCGTCGGTGTACCGATTTGGGTGTGATCTGGGGATTTCCAGATCTCAGGAATTTCATCCCTATGAACCTCAAATCAAAATTTTGTCTATTCTAATGGTCTCAAATCCATGGTTTTGACTGGTAAAACATGTTAGAATATAATCCAACCTATTCCTAACATATTAAACATGTTCTTATGCAAATAATTCATAAAAAAATGTAATGAACACATCAAGAACATGAATTTAATCACATGAATTTTTAAAAGGGATTATAAAGTAAGATTTAATTTACCTTAATCTGATCTCTGATTCAGATATTACCAGATTCTTCTTCTCTTCCTCTCTTCCTTCTTCTTCTTCCCTTGCCTTCTTCCTTTGGCACTGCAACATTGGATACAAGGGCTTAGTTTCAGATCTAAAACCCTTTCTCTCCACTCTTGCAATCTCTCCAGATTCAATCTAATGTCCCCTATTGCTGTGGGAAAAGAGAGTGTATATATATATATATCCTTCCCCCTTCCCTTCAAGCCCATCTTTCCAATCCCACATACCATGTACGTATGGAATTAGGAAACAAAAACTTTAATAACCCATATTACCCCATATAGATAATAATTACAATAGATCCCCAAATTAATAACTTTAATTATAAATTAACCCTTATACAACATACCTTCAATTTATCGTAGTTAGATGCCAATAAAATACACTATAATTATATGTAAATTATTATCTATTAAGGAACCCTTCAATTAGAGGATTTAAGTCACTACAACATGGATCCTCCACGTCATCCTCAATTGATGGCATGGTACCTTTGCCAAAAATGGCCATCAACAATGACGATTCTTTTCGTTCGAAAAGCATATTATTAGCTTATGTAATAGATGACTTTAACTCTGATTTAAATACTTCCGCTTTAATTTGTTATTTCATCTCTTCTAGGGAGGGGTAAGAGTTGCACTTGTGCGTCCAAAGGTATTTTAAAAGGTTTACCCTAGAACTGGGGTGTGACACTTTCATTCACAAACAAGATCGAAGAACCTAATAAGTGGGGGAGAGTATTATGGCTATTCGTCTAATACTATTTGCATGGCCTTGGCCCATGATATGGGTAGCATATGTGTCAGATCACAAACCAGATGAGATCCTTGGGATACCCAAATGGTTAGAATGTAACTCTCACCCCAACACAATGGGAGTGGAAAGCGATATAGAAAAATAAGCAGAAGTAGTAATACAATAATTCTAATAAATATTCAAATAAAAGTTACAATCTGCTTTATTTAATGAACTGAAATAAACTAGTACATAAATCCTATAATCTAACTTCTATCCTTATGTTCCCTTTATTCCCGTAGCTCTCTTTAATATCAATCATACTTTAATACTTGAAAATATGTCATAAAACATACATAAGCTGAAAGCTCGGATGAGTAGACCTTCAAAACAAGGTATTTACTCAAATCCCAATGCTACAAGAATATATATATATATATAAAATAGAGATAATGATAAAATCTGGAAAATAAATGACAATGGTGATAAATCTAGAAATTATATGAAAATGATGATATGTGGACTTCAACCAAATCAAGACTATTTTCTCACCAAATCTCACTTGGTTTGTATCCTAAGGATATCATAGTCATATTCACAAGTCTACAATGCCTAAATCTATATGATAATTATATCAAGTACATCATACACAAGATAACAACAATAATATCAACAATCACATTTAACACATATGCATGTTGTATGGCATTCGAATAGTGTACGTCTCACACTAGATCTAATCTCATATCCAAGAATTTCACACTAATGTGAATTCATTCCCCAAAACATGGCAATGTGATAATGGATTATTCTATATGCGCATCATAGTTCTAAGGGTCTTCGACCTAGAGGACACAATCCCCTCACCTTATTTTTTATCACAACAATATATCCAAGGTTTCACTAATGTGAACTATCCTCAGTGAGCCATACATTATCCCAATACTAACAGAAGTGACTCTTATGATCCAGAATAATTGGGAGTGCACCCCCTCACCTATCATCGTACCACAAGTCTCTTGGGGTACTCCCTCACCTTGGGTGGCTTAATCACAAAGGAAAAGCATTGGGCAAAGCCATATCATGAGTCATGATATGGCTAAGTACAAAGTGCTCCAATAATAGGACATTAGGGAAGCTATCACACCTGGGTAGTCAATATGCAACTCATTATTTTGGATCATTTATTAATGCAATGCACACACAATAATTACAGAAACGCATATAGTCAAACAACACAAATATGAGCACATTCTCTTGATCCTAGATGGTATAAATACATATAGTTTAATATACAGTTTACTACATATGTAGGCATGATGAGAGTGTCATAAATAATATAATTAAGTATAATAAGTCTCATTCAAATCAGATATGAAGTGTAGACACCCCAATTTGCACTGAAGTGCAGTTCTCTATGTTTTGCAGCTCTCGGAAGGCTCGGCTTGAGAAAATGGCAATTCCCCAATCATCTTTAAACTCCCTTCTATCATGTGCGCAAATTCTCTTGAAAATCCTGAAATATCAACAAAATGACCGAAATACCCCTAGTGCCCCACATATTGTATTCCTTATCTGAAGCCTGTTTTTGACTCGAAATCTGAAGTTTAGATAAAAACTGCTTTTAAACGAATACCATTTTGGCTAGGTTCAGGATTATCGAGAAAAATGACTATTTTACCTCTGGTTCAATTTTTAGTCAAAATTGGCAGTTTTTGGAGGTCAAAACTAATTTTCGGCTTCGGATTTGATTTCTACGTGCTAAAACCTTCAAAAGGATTGTAGAATCGTAGAATTATGAATCCGTGAGGTCAAATGGTTATTTTTGGAATTTTTCACAAAATTTGCCACGTTGCAATTTTGGGTGAGGTGGCGTGGTGAGGAATCTCGCCACGCGTGCGCAAAAATATCCCTAACCACCAAAAAGCGGGAGCGGATCCACTGTTAGATAGCTAACAGGGACTGCCCCCGTGATGTGAGACAGCCCCGAGGCCAAAATGGTATTGTCGCATCTCCGGGGCCACATCCGAGGGGGTGAAAGTACCATTTCACCCCTCGGGACTGTCTCACATCACATCACATGGGATTGCCAGTTAGCTATTTAACAGGCAATCCGACCCCCCAAAAAGCAGCCTAACAGTTGATTATTTTTTATTCAAAGAAAATATCAATTTTTTTTTGTTATTTCAAAATATCCCTTAACTTCTTTCGTCTTACTCAACTTTTTCCCCCTTCAAAAACCTCTCCAAACTCTTTATTATTAACAATTTGATCGGCAAAGCCCTTTTGTTATTTCACTTTCTTCCCTCCTTGGCTATAAGAACCGAGACCTTCGGTCACGCAAAAAAAAGAAAAAAGTTAGGCTCTCATTTTTGGGATTTTTTCGGTCTGAGTCTTCTTCTCCAAGCCAAAACCCTAATCCCTCTTAATTCATTCCTCCTGCGGCGGCGGCGGCGGCAATACTCCGACGTCATTCTCAATCTCTGATGGCACACCCGCTTCCAATCCACGGTAACTCTCTCCCTTTTCTTCTTCTTCTTCTTCCCACACTCGTCTGCAACACCCTACGAAGCAATCCGACCACCCAAACCTCACCTATTCTTCCATTCCAATCCAACCCAGCAAATCTCTACCACCATCGTCTCTAACCCAAACCCATATTCCGGCGAATCAGACCCTCCGCATTCAACCACCGACCACAACACCTTCCACCTCTGTTCTTCATCCAACCTCAACCTGAAAACCTACCCACTTCATCTTTCTATACCCAGAACTGCTAAACACGCCTCATCTTCCATAACGACCCGAGCTCATACTCCCCTGTTCCTCATCTCCAAACCCCGCGAATCCAATCCCTGTTTCACCATCACAACTCCACCTGTAGCAACCACAAAACCAGCAACCCTGAAAGAAGCACTTCATTCCCAAACAACCAACCTCTTTTACTCTCCTCCTTCTATCCGAATCCAAAATCGGCAATCCTCTCTGCAACCTCACAATATCAACAACAACCTATTCTAAAGCCCAACTTTCTGTGAGCTCAAGGACTGAGAATACCATTGGAGGTTTTCAAACTTTGCGACATTGGAGGCATTCAAGCTCAGCTAATAGATGTGCTATGGTGTTATTTCTTTATATATCTTAAAATCTCATATTGCTATAGGATGTTCTAAAAGGTCAAATCTTTGGTCTAAGGGGTCATATTTTGATATAGGCATTCTTGGTATTTAAAAACATGGTGGATCATCTATAACTGACATTGTACAGGTGTCCAAACAATAAAATATCAAAAAGGTTAATATGTGGGATTTCGGTTGGTCGTCGGTTGATCGTCGTCGGTCAGCCGAAATCTGTGAAGTTTGTCCAATTTCAAATAATTCAAATAGGGAACTAGAGAATGTATAGTTAGGTCAAATATGCAAAAATAAGTGGGGGTCAAATCTGGTCGGTTGGGTCTATCGGTCGGACGATGGGCATCAGTTGCTTGGCCAGAGAGCAGGTCAAGTCTCTGTGGTCTTCGGTTGATTGTCGGTTAGCCGATGAGGCAACCGATAGGGTTCTGGGTTTTTCAGTCCGACCAGGTTCAGTGTTTTAGGCATAAATTTCTAAATACTTATCGGAATCACCTCAAACTTATTTTGCCGGGTTCCTAACGAATAGAGAAATCTTAGAAAAATACAAAATAAATTATATAAAATATTTTAGTTCTTATTTTGGTTTCCTAAATAGATGGTGATAATTCTCTCTCTTTATTGGATCTTTCTTTTTGGGTTTTGATTATAAGAACATGAAGAAGGTTTTGAAATCAAGAACAATGATTAAATCAAGTTTACAACATTAGGCTAGAAGTAAATACACAAGATGATGAAGGAAAACTCACCTATTTGCTGTAGATCCTTTCTTTGATGTGTGTTCTTCAATTTTTTGGGTTGTTGATCCTCATCTAGTTCTAGCTAGGGTTTCCCAAGAATTTGCCTTGTTTCTAATCCCTTAATTCACTTGTTTTACTTATCTTGATAATGATTTAGGAGTTCTAGTTATATTAGAGCTGTTAATTGGTGTTTAGCAGTTATCTAGACTCCTAGTTTGATTATAACTTGCATTTATTAATTACTTATTAATTAGCTACGAAAATTTCTTACTAAGTAATTAAGTATTTTTAATTCCCTTGGGTCTTATGGATTTCACTTAAGCCTGTTAGTTTAGTTTTTAAGCCCATACCTAGTCTAGTTAAGCCTAATTTAAGTTATAAGTCCAGTTTACTTATTCCAAGTCCAATTAGTCTAATTAAGCCCAATTATTATTATTAGCTCTTAATTTAATTATTTTAACGTACATATTACTTTGTAATTATATTAATCACCAACTTTATGTTAGTTTTAATTTATGTCTTTATTTAATTACTATTTTACCCTTCTATTTAAAATTCTTTTCTATTCTAGTTTTTCAGGTCCTTATAATATGAGTGCTTAGGGGTATTTTTTGTTATGTACATTATTGTGTATAGTAAACAGTATTACCAAGGGATAGATGTGATGTTCTCACATGGCAAAACATTAAATCTTAGCATCCATCTTACAAAGGGAGTGGTAGTACTAATCAATGGGTCAGCAATGGATCCATTGTTATGCAATCTGCCTCTTTAGCACACCAGGCTAACATTGTAATGTCATCGTTCATTTTAATTGTCTTTCATTTAGATCAATAAACTATTCCTTTACACATATGGGACTTGTCTTTGTGCTTGTTTATCTTCTTATATATCGCAGGTGACTCATGAGAGTGCGAGTTACACATATTGGGCTTTTGTTTATCTTCTTATGCATTACACAGTTTTACTCATGAGCGTGCGAATGCTGCACAAGCTTGGTGAAAAAGACTTATTTGTGACAGCAAACCACAATTTTCTTTGAAAACATTTCTAAGGCATAATTTTTATGTCGTGACATCAATCAAGAAAGGACATATTGATAACACGTACAAGTCAACCAATGATATTCAAATGTAATTAAGATCTTTTCTCTTGATTGATTCCAAGACATAAAAATTTTACCTTGCTGAGGCAAGATAAACTTTTCTTCATTCTTTTAGTTAGTTATTTATATTTTAGTTAAATCATTCACCAGAGGCCTAAAGAACCCTTCCAATGGATGATTATGAGATGTAATTACCGTCAGATGTCCTTAGAGAGTGACCCAAAAGTCAACAACTGCTTAAGAATCATTCTAATTGTTCTGGGTGTGTTTGGTTGGTGGGAAAGCATGGGAAAGGAAAGTATTTAGCTACTTTCCAATGCTTTTTGAGTGTTTGGATAATGGGAAAGTGTGGGGCCCATTGGAAAACATTTTTCATAACTGCCTCAAATTCCAGTCAAACACTTTATTTCTTTTCCTCTCAAAACTCGGGGAAATATCGGAAAGGAAAGCAAAGTTGCATTCATCTTCTCTTAACTCGTTGAGAATTAAAGGGGGGGTTGGGTTTTTTTTTAAATACTATGTATAGTTGGGAATTAAGGTAATTTAAAAAAATATATAATAACCTTGATCGTTGGGAATGAACATTTTATCTTTTTTTTTTATTTTTGTTTTAAACATAATCTAAAAATTGTATCCCATTTGTCACGCACTAGATCCCGTAAGTCGAATCCCTAGGCGGAATGGTACGGATCACAAGGCGTAACCTTCGGGATCCATTTCTGGACCCCAGATCGACATCATCATAACACAAGTAAGGATGAAATAAATACCTTATTCATTCATCACACATAGTAGCGGAAGCAATATTACATAACGAAATAGAAACTACATCAAAATAAATGGCTTCAGAAGAGCCTTATTACATCACTATAAAACAACCATGTTTGTACAGAAATAAACAAGAGAACTAAAACAAGTAACTAACTATGAATCACGATCGTCCATCTCTCAGTATCGACTTGCAACATGAAAGTTGCGTGAGTTTTGAATACTCAACAAGCATGATCCAATCAACCAGTTTATACAACATATATGACTAAAAATCCGAATGCATCAATAAGGCAACAAAAATCAATAACATGGGATATGATATGAGTATGATGCAAGGATTATCAAACAAATGGCCTAATGTGTATGCTCAATCAAGAAATGCAATGCGATGTGGTTATGCCTATGTGTATGTGATCTGTTAAAGTGTCTCTCATTGCAGCTTCACACGAATTCGGGTTCTGTATGTCCCAGGAACATCTGGCTGTCCCATCTCTGATCCGGGCGCTAACCCATGATTCAAAGTTCACCATATGTTAATTTAGAGTGTACGATACTCAAGGTTCAGTCGACCTTATGAACCAACTATGATTCATAACTTATTATGTGGGACTTTCAACCCAAGGGATTAGGCAACCATGTCTTTCCCACCAACCGGGCAC
>JAUPMG010159589.1:0-10840 GCA_031762675.1 Pachysandra terminalis | reverse complement strand
GATATCCTGCCGTTTCAAATCTTGCTTTTCACCAAAACGGTCTAATCATCGTACAACTGCTGACAGTTGGTACGTGATAGGGACGGCTGTACAACCGTTACAGCTTTATGGAATGATTCAGTGTGTGCGGCTATACCCAAAACCCGTACACGCGCTCGTAATCAAGTGCCTCATGTAAAGTGGAGTTAAATTAGCCCGCCTGATCAACAACATTATTAAATCATTGATCATATATAAGTATTTCTTATGAATCATTGAACCTAAACCATGTTCTATGAACAGAAGGATCCCATTTTTTAATAATTTAAAATAATTTTTGCTATATTAAAATCGACGTTTGCATGTGGCCATCACGTGGGATATAAGTATGATTATTAGCCAGCCAAGATTAGGGCTGTAAACGAGCCGAGCTTTGCCCAACTCAGTTCGAGTTCGTAAAATTTGGATCAGGTTTCAGGTTCAATTCAAGTTCAAGCTTGAAAAAAATTTTCAGGCTCAGACTCACTATATATCATATATGACCGAGCCGAGCCTACCCAAGCTCAGCTCAAACTCGTTAAAATAATGAGCCTGTTTTTAAGCTCAGGCTCGGCTCATACGAGTCGAGCCCGAGCCCAAGCCATGCTAGCTCAGCTCTTTGACAGCCCTAGTCAAGATTGGATAAACTATTATATCAAAAGCCATAAATTCTATGTTATCTAATAGAACAATAGATTCCTTGAAGGCTCCTAACAGTTGTTGTATCTGTATCAACTTGTTTAGTTGCAGCTTCATAAATAAAGTGGTCCAATGCCATATCCATGCTTACCCATTATATCCCTCTAGCTTTATCATCTCCAATCCAACTCAAAAGATATATGCATATATCACTTTTTCATTTTGCCTTTCTGATTCTTGAGTCAAGGAAAAGGTTCATTTTCACTCTGACCTTACCCTCCCCACCTTATCAAGTGGAGTCTAATAGATTAGAACATGAATGGATTGTATATCTTATAGATTGATCCCAGGTCTTAAAAACCTCAACATGTTGACTTTCAACTGATATTTTTATTCCTTTTGAAGGGGCAATTGACTCAAAAACTCTTTCTAATTTGAATCCAAGTTTATTCCTTATTGTTTTAAGGTTGTGTTTGGAAATTCGAATTTTGAGAGAGAAAAAAATGCTGAAGAAAACGTTTTTTTTATCTTGTTTTGTTGAAGAAGGAAAAAGTTGAGAATAGAGACTTGGAAAGAAAATAATTTGAAATTTTCTGTCTTTTGGGATCAAAAACTTTTTTCCTAAAATGGTGGAGAATTTGAAAGAAAACAAACAAAAGGTTGAGAGCACTCTCCAACACTCCAACCTAACTTACAAAATATCTTAGTTTTTCTTGGTTGCTAATCAACCCTGTCGGAATATATAAAAATTCACTGGAAAATCGTCGAAAATTGCTGGATTTTGATTTTCTTCTTTATGTCTCATCTTAACCCAACATTTGAAAAAAAACATTTGTCATTTCTTTTCTTTTCTTTTTATTCCCCCACCCTCAAACAAGGTTCCGTCCCCGAGGTTCCGTCCGTCCATCCTATTTGTATGAACCTCAATGTTCCATGTGGTCAACGCAAGAGCTTTAAAGTACCAGTAGCTCCGAGTCCACCTAACCCATTTTGTCTACATCAGCATCGACAGATCACTTCATTTTCTCATATTTGGGAGAAATTCAGTTGTGGGATACCATGTGGTCTTGTGTGGTGTGGTTTGTAATTGGATGAAAAAATAAATAAAATTATTTTCTAAACCAATCACAAGCAACCCCACAGCAAGGACCACATGGTAGCCCACAGGTATTTCCTCCCCTCATATCAAATTTTATCATCATTTGTTCATTGCATGAGACAGGGGAGGTCATTCATTGTTAGGTAGGAGTCAGAATGGGTCCTAACGGATTTAAGGATGTGGGGATTGGGTTGACATGACCCTAATGAGAGGGCTCACATGAAACCAAAGTCTCCGCATCTTTGCTTAGGCTGCGTTCGGTTTGGCTTGTGCTTTTGAATAAGGGATTCAGAGGGAGAACTTTTTACTCGAAGAAAGTAGTATTGGGTAAATATATTTATTTTAAGTGCTTATAAAAGTTTAGGGATAAAATTAAGTCTTATAAAAATATTATTAAAGTTTAAAACTAACATTTATTTAAGATTTATAAAAATTTAAGAAGAAAATAAATATTATAAAAATATTATTAAAATTTAAAAATAACTGTGATAAAAAAAGTTACTCTCAATACCTTCTCCTTATGGGTAGCCTTCCCCTAATGCGTATGATGAGCACTTACCTATTAGGTGTTAACAAACACATTTTTAGTTTTAAATAATGATACTTTAATAAGCGATAAGTTGAAATAAGCATTTATATAAACCGGATCAAACGCAGTCTAAGACTAGCACAAGAAGAAACTCTTGAGATGAATTATTGAAGATGAATGAAGTGAGCTGGCTTGTGGGATCCAAAGAGCAAACACATTTAATGGGCAATTGGAGTTGGCATTAAATGTGATTTGGCTTCTCTCCTTTGAAATGCTAGTGACAACCCACGTAGCTTGTGTGGCTTTCATCTCTTTCAATCAATTTGGGTTTAGAAATGTTAGTTTTTGGCATTCGTGACAACAAACGATTAATTCAATATTATTCACATTCAAAAAAATAGTCAAACAAAGTTTCAAAAAGTGTTTTTGAATTCAAAAGATCTAATTGTATTTGTGTTCGTTTTTCAAATTCAAATTAGCTTCTAAATTGGTTTCTCGTCATAATTTAGTTTCTAAAGTATAATCAGCTTCTAAATTAATTGATTATTAATTTTATTTGATTCTTATTTTGATTAATCTCTAATTGTATTTGGTGTCTAATTGTATTGGATATCCTATCATTCTAGTTGATTTGAAAAGAGAATCTACAGCTGGACATTCAAAGGAAAGAATACTAATGCATTGAGGAATCCTCTCCTTTTAACGATTCAAAATTCATGGGATTTGAGATTGTTATTTTCAAGAAGGGTACGGTTGGACATTAAAAGGAAAGAATACTAATGCATTGAGGAATCCTCTCCCTTTAGTAACAATTCAAAATTCAAGAGATTTGAGAATGTTATTTTTAAGAAGGGTTAGATTGCTCTTTGATTTGAGACAATATTCTGATTTGTTTAAGATTTGATTGTAACTAAAAGTGGTTAGAGCAATTCAAATAAAAGAGGAATAAAATCCCATTTTTGTGAAAATAGCTGTAATTATTGCAACAGTTGTTGCAACATTCCTAGTTTGTTGTCCATCCGAATTTTGAATGAAGATCTGTTTGGTGGGCTATTTAATCAGCTGAACTATGGTGTGTTCTGTAACTTCTCTAAGTTCAAATAACATATCTCTAAATTGTTTATTGTGTTTGTTCTTCGGGAGAGGAACTTGATGTCTTCGGGAGAAGACAAGCTGCAGTTTGAAGGGAGTTCAACTATGCAGTCATAAACATTCTTCGGGAGAAGAAGGTGACGTCTTTGGGAGAAGACTGTTTGCAGACTGAAGGGAGTTCAACTGTGCAAACGCTAAAGACGAGTGATGCTCGCTGAACCAATTCATGAAGATGATTCTACACATTGGTGACAGAAATCAAAGAGAGAGTCTTTATTTTGTGTAAGTCCAATTGGTGTTTGTAATCTTGATATCTTAGTGGATTATTCAATATTTGGGCGTGGCCCCGAGGAGTAGGATTATTTCGAACCTCGTAAAAATTCTCTGTGTTGATTTATTATGATTTCGGTAATTAAATTAACCTGATAAATGTTTAAATTAGTTACATAGTTTAGGATCAGATCTTACAAGAAATTATTAAAATTTTCTCATTAAAAAAAAAAGAATGAAGAAAATGATGAAGAACACTCAAGCAAACAATCCTTCACTCGAAGGTTATGTTTAATTAAAGTGTTTTTTCTTTTTTCTTTTTTGTTATGAGGGGGGGGGGGGGGTGAGCGGGATCGATGGTACCGGCCGATCCAGATTTAGACAAAATTGTCAGACTAGCAGTACTGGTCGAGACCAGTTGGTGACCAGTTCATATCAAAATCGGTCTAGATCGTCCAATACACAAATTAAAAAAAAAACAATAAAAAAAATATCAGGTCGATTGTACCGGTCGTGGATCAATACCAGATGTACCGGTCCGGTTATAACCCTACGATACAAAAGTTTATATTGCAGTTTGGGATTGGACCATTAAGATCCGGTCTCGATATTGGCAGGATGAAACAAACCAGACCGATTCATAAACCGATTTTAACGGTTGGAGATCAATACCAGATGTATTGGTCTGGTCTATAACCCTACCATACAAAAGTTTGCAATGCGGTTTCGGATCGGACCATTAAGATCCGACGGTCCCGATATAGACCGTCCGATACAGACCGGACCGGTTCATAAGGCCACTACCACAAGCAAAAGGAATTTGCATTACACAAAGTAACCCAACTTTTGCCCTTTTCTACTTTAATTATTAATGTGAATGGATCAAAGAAAAAAAGGAGAATGAATCTTTTTTAAAGGCCATGGAATGATTATGATGTCGGCCAATCAAGTGACACGTGTCCCAAAATAATTCATCCATACTTTCTCTTTTTGAAAAATGGGATGACTTGTATTCCTTATTCGCTAGAGGGGGCTTGTAGGCTGGTCAACCCGACCCGTTTACAATGTGTAAAACAAAATAGATGGGTTCGGATAGGGCTTCTTGACCCGTTTGACTCATATCTCAACTCGTTCAACCCATTATTTATGAATATATTCTTTTTATATTTTTATATTCAAATATATATATATATATATAACAAAGGCAAAAACACCCTAGTGGTTTCTGAAATGCCACTTACACTTCTTGGTTTGTATTGTATTGCAAAGTTCCTCTTCTGTTAATTTTTTATTTTAACATTAATAAAAGTGTTAACATCATCCATACTTTTGACTATATTACCTTTGTCTAAAGTCAAAAAAGATATTTATACCTTTTTATTAAAGACATTTATATCCTCCACCACCACCACCACCCTACCACTACCCCCGCCACCACCACCACCTAAGTGTGGAAGGGATGCACATTGGGTGGTGGTGGTGGCAATAGGGTGGTGGTGGTGAAGGTGGCGTGGTGGCGGCGATGGTGGTGGTAGTGGGGTGGTGGTGATAGTAGTGGGGATAGTGGTGGTGGTGGTGGGGGTGGTGGTGGTGAAGGTGGCGTGATGGTGGTAGTGGGGTGTGGGGGTTAGGGGTAGGTGGTTGGTTTTGATGATAAGAGTAGGGGTTAATAAAAGTGGGGTTAAAAGGGTAAATTTACATGTTTTTTTTAACACCTTCAATGGAACGTTATTGGCAGTGGGTGTAAGTGATTTTTCAGAAACCTCAGGGGGTATTTCTGCTTTTGTCATAAACTTGAGGAGGTGTAAGTGGAGTTAACCCTATATAAAATATAGATTTATTTATAGGATGAATTACATTGACAACTCCTTAAGTTTGGTATAATGACAACAAATACCCTTCAAATCTTTACCATTTACAACCAATACCTTTATTGGACCAACCTAGATCCCTTAGGTTTGGTATAATGGCAACAAATACCCGTCAAACCTTGACCACTACAAACTCGTAGGCTTGGTATAATGGCAATAAATACCCCTCAAACCTTAACCATTACAACCAATATTCTTATTTGACCAAACTAGACGTGGTCTTAGGATCTGTAACATAAACTGATAATTTGACCATAATACTTCTATCAATCGTTGCTTAAATATATTAAAATGATAGAAAATTAAATTACTAATTTATCTTATAATTATAAGAGATAATTGGAATTTTTATTATTTTCAATGTTACAAAGTTTCTTTATTCTTCCATATAAGCACCTAGTTTGTTCTTAAGATACTAAACAAGGTGTCACTTGGGGCAATGGTAGAGTCTTGGGGAATGGTCCCCAAGACCTAGGTTCGAAACCCGCCTTCACCAAATAATAGGAGCTTGCTCAATGATTTATCTCCAACTGAGACATCGTGTGTCACTCGAATTGCCTTTACGCAAAGCTTGTAGGTCCCCTTTGTAGCTTTACTCCCCCAACGGCTTAGGACGATTAGTAGATGGGTGCGTGTGTTACTGGCAATGTGCCAGACAGACAAGCAGTGGCTCATGGAAAATGTACCCAAAAAAAAAAATAATAAACAAAGTATATAAGGATATATTTGTCTTTAAAATATATCGCTATCAGCAAAAAAACAAATATTCCATTATTTTATTGACCAAACTATAAGAGAGTTGTTTGTGAAGATGCTTGTGGAATACTTGTTGCCATTATGCCAAACTAACAGGGTATAAATGTAATTTACCCTAGTATTTACATCAAACCTGGATGAACATGACAGATCAATTGGATATTTTTGTCTTTTTCTTTCATTAAAGCATGACACAAACCTTCTATCTAAATAGTTTCAATCCTCAAATTTGCCAATAGTCTCCCATCCACCGGTCCTTATCACTCTTAATAACATCTTGAACGTCCACATGTTGATCGGGCCGACATGTTCATGCAAAGTTTCGAAACATACAATCTGAAATCAAGCACATCAAGACAGGTGCCCACACGTCAAGTAATCTCATCAGCACACGTGGACAGCTCTAATTGGATTGTCACCTTGACCAGACATTTAGTCCACCCCGTAGGAGACATGGTGACCCCATAGTATTAAGACCCCATGATCCTTAACCCTCTTTTCTTGTTTTTTTCACAACATTTCAACCGATGAAAATTCACCATCTCAAAACTTGCCTACCCTTAAGTTTAAGGGCACCCTCTCTAACTATATTTAAGTACATTGTCTCCTATTAGGGGGAATCAAAAACAAAATTAGGGTTTATATATTGAGAGTATATTCTTGCATATTAATCAAGTACTAGAATGTAACCCTAAACAAAATAAAATTAATCACAAGATTGAAACATCTCTTAGTAAAGAAAGGGAATTAGGGTTTTGGAATGTCACCACATATGGAGCAAAAGATGTTCTGAGTCAAATATAGGAACCTAATCAAATGATCTAACCAATAAGCACCCATTTATTCTAATTTTTTTATGACCATTACAAAATTCACCAGATGAGATGATCACAACCATCAAATTAGATTTTTTATTTTTTTTTTAATTTGATTCTTCAATAGGGACCGATAAGATGATCGATTCTTGGCCGTACATCTGTGCGATCATCGAATCATGGACCGGAAAATGAGATCACTCCCACTTAGAATGACCAATAAGCATCAATAAAAAAAAAGAAATATATATATATATATAAGTTCCTAAATTTTAATTTCATTGATAATTTTATTTTTTTATTAGGTGGGGGAAATGGGAATTTTACTATTTTCTTTCGATCGATAGAATTTGAAGAGAAAAGTGCTAGTAGTAATGTGTGGGTCCCTCAGTCCTCAACCACTTATTTTACCCAAAAAATAAGAAGTGGGGACCTATTTAAAGTCATTGACCATCCCAAAAAAGGAACAAAAAAACATTTAAAACAACTTATATATTGCAATTTGTTGATTAATGATTAAAAATACTATGTTTTTTAAGTTACTATGTGGAGAAGAGTTACTCAATTTGTTTGTACTTGAAATGCACATGGGGTAGCATAAAATAAAAGTTACAACAATAAAGTTTGGTTATTTTTATATGGAAATGTTGACCTTGGAGGGATAATATTTTATTAATTTATTAGCTAAACATTATTAAATTATTGATCATATTGTTATAATAAGTATTTCTTATGAATCATTGAACCTAAACCATGTTACATGACAGAAGGATCCCATTTTTTAGTAATTTAAAATAATGTTTTGATGTGTTAAAATCGACGTTTGCATGTGGCCGTCGTGTAGGATATTAATTGAATCAGCAAAATCACCTGCTGTGGGCCATAGGGCTGTAAACGAACCGAGCCGAGCCGAGGTTTGCCTAGCTCAGCTCAGGCTCGTAAATCTCTAGCAAAGCTCAGGCACATTAAAAGTTTTTAGGCTCCGAGCCGAGCCGACTCGGCTTGGGGTCGCAAAAAGTTCGGCTTCTAAAAAATCGACGTCCTAAAAAAGCTTAGATTAATACAAATGTATTAACATTATAGTTGATAACTATTATTATATGTAATATAATATGTTAACATGTGTGTTTAATATTAATACATAATATAAGATATAAGAATATGAACGTATAATCACATATACAAATCGAGCCGAGCTTTAACCGAGCCGAGCCTACCCAAGCTCGGCTCAAGCTCATTAAAACAATGAGGTTTTTTCGGGCTCAGACTCGGCTCACGAGCCTAATTTTAGAGCTCAAGCTTGGCTCAAATGAGCCGAGCACAAGCCGAGCTAGATCGGCTCGTTGACAGCCTATCCAACAGAGTTCTTCATTAAAAATGTAACTCAAGATTTAAATAAATAAATAAAAAAATAAAAAAAAAACTCAAGAGCATCTAAGCTTAACTTTGAGATTGGCAAGCCCACTGCCTGCTAAGGCTGCGTTTGGCCCACTTGTACTTTTGGATAAGTGGCTCACTGGGAGCACTTGTCTACATCAACAATAGGTTGTTTACCTTAAGAAAATAATGTTTGGTAAATACATTTATTTAAGTGTTTATGAAAGTTTAAGGGTAAAATGAGTATTATGAAAATATTATTAAAGTTTAGAAATAGCATTTATTTTAAGTGCTTACAAAAATTAAGGGGTAAAATAGGTATTATAAAAATATTACTAAGGTTTAGAAATAGCCTCCCGCATAATTAATAAGAGAAGCTGCTCTCCTTATAGGTAGCATTCCTCTACTGCTTATAGCTAAGCACTTACCCATTAGGTGTTACCAAACACACTTTTAATTTTAAAAAGTGCCTTAATCATTATGCTATAAGCTGTAATATGCACTTCTCTAAGGCCAGGTGAAACGCCTAAGCCATGTAATAAATGTTTAAGCGCTTTAGGATTAATTGGCAACGGTCTGCTGCAAAATTCTGTTCTAAACTGCCAAAATAAAATAAGATCAATATCCATTGTAATTATATTCACATTTGTGGACGTAATAAGAATAAATTATGTGGTTGCAATGAGCTTAATTGGTACTGGATTAATAATATATTGCCCAACATATAATAAAATAGAAAAGAATTGGTTTCAAACCCTTTCTGTTTCAGTTGAAAGAGGAGAGGTATTACATAAAATGGCCGAAAAATGAAGGACCAGAGCCAATTAGGTCAGATTGATCAGAACTGTGAGTTTGTTGAGGCCAAATGCACCTTAATTTTTAGACCCAAAAAAAAAAAAATGCACCTTAATTTTGAATAAATTTTTTGGTAGGTTAATTTGAATGCAATAGTAATGATATGGGATGAAGCATTGTTGTTATTTGGTTTATATTTTCAGTGGATTTACCTTCAATTTCATAACAAACTTCATATCAACTTTATGGCAGGATTCTGGGGTCCCGCATAAATCCGAATGCAAAAGGCCTTTAATTAATTTATTTATCTCGCCCCTTTCTTAATTGTCAAATAACCCTAATATATATATATATATATTAGGGTTATTTGACAATTAAGAAAGGGGCAAGATAAATAAATTAATCTTAATTGTCAAATAACCCTAATATATATATATATATATATATATATTAGGGTTATTTGACAATTAAGAAAGGGGCAAGATAAATAAATTAATTAAAGGCCTTTTGCCTTTGGATTTATGCGGGACCCCAGGATCATGCCAAAATTATATAGATATATATATAATTTTGTTTGAAATAAAGTCTTTTTTTTTTATTTTTTGATAAAGTCCACTAACAATAAAGTCATTTTTTTTTTTTTGCAACACTTGAGTACGACATAACACCTCGCAAAGGATGTCATGTCGCACGCCTTCAGCCAACCTGAACTCAAGTTATTACAGATTTTATGGGAGAGCTGTAAGTCTTATGGGACCTTGGGGTCCCGCCATAAGGTTCGTATGTTGGATTATTTTGAGTATAGACCGGTACAGCTTTTTTTATTGGCAGATTTGTGTCATACTTGTTTATTAGTAAAAGAAAATTTATTCTTCTTGAGAGCCTTCGCATGGATTAGAAGATAATTTATAACAATACCAAACATTCAATAAGTAAAGATATATAGGTGAAGCGCCCACTAGTTGTGGCTGTAGTTTAGTGGTGAGAATTCCACGTTGTGGCCGTGGAGACCTGGGCTCGAATCCCAGCAGCCACATTTATTTGTTGTCCGACCTTAGCTCAGTTGGTAGAGCGGATGACTGTAGTGGGAAGCATCCTGCTTGTCATCCTTAGGTCGCTGGTTCGAATCCGGCAGGTCGGAAATCTTTTTTCTTTTTTTTAATTTTTTTTTTAAATGATGCAATTCAACATAGTTTGATGATTAGAACTAAGGGTGCAACTTGGGTCAGTTAAAACCGAACCTGAACCGACGTCGGTTCGGTATGGGTTGGGTTTTTATAAATTCAGTTCGATTTTGGTTCTGGAAATTCGAAACCGAAACTCGACATTTGTATATGTTCTTTTAAACCGAAACCTAACATTTTGCTACACTTTTTTAAACCGAACCGAACTGAAACCTAACATTTGAATTCACTCTTATAAACCAAACCGAACTGAACCGAACCGAACCGAACCGAACCGAAACCCAACATATATAATATAAGTGTGAAAAATATGTAAGGGGAAAGAATTGAACCATTGACCTAATCTAAGGGTACACGAGTCCCTCACCATCAAACCAATCACTTGTTGATGAATT
>JAUPMG010159578.1:0-10840 GCA_031762675.1 Pachysandra terminalis | reverse complement strand
GGTATTGTACTATCTTCTTCATCTCTCTTTCTTCTTTCTCCTTCTTTCCTCTTGGTCTCCTCATTCTAGATTTTTCTGCAAGCTTCTAACCCAGAACTTCTTTTTCCTCCTTGGTTCGTTTGGACATCAAGGCCTAGAGAGACAATTCTCTCCACCTCCTAACTTCCAGGTCTCCCTACTCATCTTGACCTCTATCAGTTAATTATTTGAATTTAATTTAGTCTAATTCAAATTTTCCAACAATAAAGAATCATCCGTAGGATTCACTTAATTATTTATTTCCTTAATTAACTCTTTAATAATTAGTAAATGTTTTCTTAAGTTTTATCACTTACATTAGTATTCTAGTTCATATAGGTTAGTAGTCCAGCCCATATAATTAATCCTTAATTAATTAGGTAATTGTCCCATAGTTTTACTTAATTATCAATTAGTCCAATCCCACTAAGTGGCTTTCATAAAATTCCAATGTATAATTAATAGAATAATTAGGATTTAATCATTAATTATTCTAGTTGGGTCCAGGTCACTATATTCTCCCCCCCCCCTTAGGACATTTCGTCCTCGAAATTATTAATATATACATATACATAGTTCAAACTTTTATAAGCGTTAGTAAACATAAGAAATTCAATTATGAAACTAAACATAAGATTTCATTACTAAAAGGAAATTTTTGCACAGGTCCTAACCTTCTACTACCACTGACTATTCGCATATGGTCGTGCCAAAAAAAGCAAAACAGAAACTAGAAGGAAATGCAACAGATATTAAAACATGAAAAGAGACCATAAAGAACATCTACTAAGAACTCTAGAAGGTGATGGTGGTCCAGTCGGAATTGCATCATTGGCTTTGCAGCCAGTGAGTATCCTTTGGAAGAAGCTAAGTGCCTTTTCCACAGTCTCTTGGAGCCTAGATGTCTCATGTCGGCTCCATCTAACCACCTCCTGTAGTGCCAAAATCCTGGTCTCAAATGTAGTTGGAGGTGGTGCAGATGATGAAGACTCTGCGGGATGAAACTCGGAGGGAGCACTTTGTGGCTCTACTCCGGCTACTATTGGTGCTATAGGTATGTCTACCCTAGCATGAACTGGAAGGTCCATCCTCTGGAGGTTCGTCATTCCAAAAGGTGCGCTAGTCTCTCGAGTCTGTGGGGATGGTATCGGCACTCCCCAATGGTCAGCCACCACAAACATCCAGTGTGCGAATGGTAATGCTCCTCTCCTCCGGGTCCTCACAAATTTGATGATATGCGTGAGAACCAGTGATGGAAGGCAGAGTCGCGTGCCCAGGGCGATCTAGTGCAGGACTGTGGCCATGTAAGGTATAAGCTCCGTAACGTTCTCCGATCAAGGATAAACATTCGTGACAAACAACTTGTGTAAAATGTGATAGGTGGGTTGAAGCTTGGATGCACTCGGAGCCATCGTCATTCTACCTCACTGTCCCGCTGCAGATAAGTAGGGTCATCTCTATCTTCTCCTCTTTTGTAGGGTCAGGAACGGTCGAATGGAGGTTGTTCATTGGCACACTCATCATCCTCGCGACCATGGACAAGATAAGGAACTTGTGGATGCCATACAAGTCGAAGGTGATGGTCATCATGTCGGTGATCTTGGATTACATATCCAAGACCACGGATGGATGTGCTAGTCCACCCCAATCTAGGATGGCTTCCTATCCCACATCTTGCAGTATTTTTGGTACTCGGTAGTCTGCAACTGATCGTCTGTCTATTTTCTTCCCAATGAGTAGCTTCAGGCCTGCGTTTTCATTGGACGCCGGTGCATCTCCCAAAGGAATCTGGGTCCTAGGGTTTGGCAAAGTGCCGGGTTGTGGTGAATCCTCTCCCTCGGGGTCGGATACATCTGGTGCCGAGGGTAGTGGAGCTCAAGATCTCCGGGATGAAGATATGGGAGGTCTAGTAACCTTGGCATTCTTCTTGGGAGGATGGCCTTGAGTCACTTTGGTTCTAGCCATGGTCTAGGGATGTAAATACACAAGTCAAAGGGAAGGAATCGAAAGCAAGGAATGAGGTCTTACCGAATAGAAGGACACGAAGAGCGATTCCAATAGGATTGGATGAAGATTTTGGACGTTTGGAGGTGACCTAGAAGGTTTTAGGGTTTTAGACTTGAGGAGAAATGATGTTATGTTCATATTTCCTCTTATTTATGCTTCTCAGCATGGCTCGGTAGCACCTTGGTAGTTATCGAAACTCCTACCGAAAACCAATTTCATTTCTTTTTCAAATTAATAAGTTTTATAATGTTTCTTGAATTATTCTTCATGCTTTCATATAAAAATTTCTGCATAATACCATATACATTTTTATCTAAAAATAGGTCAAGTTAACGAGTCAGTTTCCAAGTTTGGGAACTTAAATAATCTGTTTTATTAAAAATAAAATGCTGGTTTATAGTTCAATTATTTTTATTCAACTATTTATCCTTATAAAATAATTAGTAATAATTATTTACCTTATCAAAAAATTTCTTATCAAATTTTTATTATTTTATTTATTTCTGTTAAGGTTCATTGAACCAGTGTTTTATTCGAAGAGCTCATAGCCCTAACTTCATTACGCACTAACGCTTGGTATTCTCTAGAAATTCTCAAATGACTGTTCATCATAATCTTATCCAGCTATCATCTAGTTTACCTCCTGTCTAAGTTCATTTACTATCCCTTTCTACCGACTCCTTTGTCCACCATACAATTAATGAGGTTAAATGCTAATCTAGTACTATACGTATCATGTATGATCACTTACCCATTATCTAACTAGATTGGAATTTCTATGTAATTCCTAGAAATACATGCTCATTCACAAGTCTCTAATTTCTCATGCAATTACCACTTTGATACAACTTGCTAAGTAATCATCATAATTACAACATGTTCAATAATCAAAGCTCACTTTAGTGTAGTTTCACAAAAATCAATAGCTTGTATTAAAGCAATCAATATTCTGAGCATAGCAGTTTCATGTATATTAAAGGAAATTGCACACGCATACATTTCCTAATTACACACAATGTCACCGAAATTTAATTTCACAACTATAACATGGTAAATCCCACAAAGCATAATGTTCTTATCTTAGAAATTTCATCTTAATTCAAGAAGTAATTATACTTATGTCCTAGAAAATTGACAACCTTTAGGTAAGTAAAGTTTTTCTTCTCACAAGTGTTCATTTACTATCGAACTAAAGTTCAAGGATTTATGTATCTGCAACTACAATAGTCCTATCACTTTACAAGGAAGTAATGATCAGCCTTCTACTGTCCAGATTAGTCACTAGACTTCTATACTAAATGACAAGTCTCTAAGTATGTTGTGTGGTAGTCCTAATTTATAACATGTAAACATACTTATATTCGCATATGACTGCATAGGGTTACCACATTATTTAATCACATAATATACTTAAATATATTATACACAGTACAGAGATGTTGTTTCTAGGTTTACAGTTTCTATGTTTCCATCATAGGTTTTCACTATGACCTAAGACTTCCCAAAGCCTAGACACTTCAACCTAGTGCTCTGATACCACCTCTGTCGTGCCCCAAATCCGAGATATGGGATCTCGAGGATTCCAAGGAACCGAGCTTCGAACCCACCGCGTCATACGGATAAACAACCATAACATCAACCCTTACCTAGTTGAATCAGAGTCTCAACAGAATAATTACCAGTGGAAGTCTTTAAAATTAAAACCATTGCTCAACCATAAATTGAATATGTTGAGCTAACAACCCATGAATTCCAAATAAAATAAATTGAATAATCCTTATTACAGTTCACTGCCCTAATCGGGTCAAACTAATGTAATTAAAGACCATGAATACACAATCATGAAAATCATGTACTGGAAACTGAAATGATCTCTTCTTCAAACATGCACGTCAAATGAGCAGATGACCTGTAGAGATAAGGATCAACCGAAGCCTAGTAGAGAAATCTTATGAGACTACAATATCTACTTTTATGAATGTATATCAACACAGTTCATTTCATGCATTTCACGCAACATATATTATCACAGTCATATGTGTATTTATCATGTCATCATACTATATTTCACATACTAGCATGAATATTGCAATCATCATGGAAACCATATCACATCAAATTATAATCATCAATAGTTCATAATCCTTATAGTCCCACTATGTTAAGATTACCGAAGTGATCCCATCATGTTCAAGCAGATTCCACATGGTTCCACCATGTTTCAAATAACAGTCGCTTAAGTGTACACATGGTCCCACCATGTTACGTAACAACAAAGTCACAGTAGTCACATAGTCTAACTATGTTCCACAACAAGCACCACATGGTCCCACCATGCTACGGCCAATCAACATACAAACATATACCATATGGTCCCACCATGCTACGGCCAATTAACCATAGAAACATGTATCAAATATCTAGCACATAACCATTCCTTTAGGGACTTGCACCCACGGAGGAAGTCTCATGTACCATTCCTTTAGGGACGTATACCCATGGTGGAAACACACCCTTATGCAGATAAGCAAACACATATCAGACACATAGTCTCACTGTGGTCACAAGCTATAATAACCCAACCAAAGTATAGGACTAAATTGTAATAAATAAAAGTATAAGAGTTAGTGTGTAATTAATTATATAAATATAGGGGTTAATTTAAAATTTTAGTTAATTAGTTTTTGATTTGACTTTGGCTGTTTGTGATTGGTTGGCTGCACTATAGGAAACTAAAGTGCTTCACACACAATCATAACTCTTTAAGTTATAATGTGTGGCTATGATCTTGTAGGAACTTATAACTTAAATCAATGGTTTAGATTAAAAACAGTAACAGAAGCTTCGATAGGAGTTAGAAACTCGCTAGAACTCTAAAATTCAAATATAGAAACATAGTTGAACTAGGAGAGCTAAGAATTGATCTAATGACTTAGAAACTAATACATCCCAATAAAATGACGGGATTAAAGCTCAAAAACTAATACTAATAGAACTATGAAGTTTCCTGAAAACATATAAATAAGAGGCCTTGCTTAATTTCGAAAATCACAAAATCCTTGGAGCTAAGAAGGAAAGGAAGAAGAGGAGCATAGATGAATTCTCTACTCCAACCAAGAAACATCATGGTAAGTCTTCGGATTAAACTTGTTTTATGATTTAAGTAGAGTTTCAACTCTGTTTTTCAATTGTATGAAGTAAGTTTTCAAAAACCATGTTAGTTTTCAATGCAATTTAACAACTAATTATTTAATTATATTTTCCTAATTATTTTAATTGGATTTTATTGGAATTTAATTTTAAAGGAGTTTACTTATGGAAGAAAATTGGTTAGAATTATAACAAGATCAGAATTTTGAAAACATTGCCCAGAATCTGTTGATCGGCGAGTACTCGGTGAGCCGAGCATGAGCCGAACCAGCCCAGGATAGCACTCGGCGAGTACACGACGAGACGAGCACATGCCAAGCCTCCTCTTTTTTGATTTAAGCCCTTGATTTTCACGCTGAGACCCTACTCGATGCGCCGACTGACGCGCCAATCGTAACAGACTGATTTTTAAGCCTTAAAACTGGTAAAACTGCATAGACCTGAACTTTTGATTACCGCACCTATGTAGATAATTGATTTAATTTATTTTATATTTTTATAAGATGCCCCTATTCGTTAGAAACACAAAAAAATAAGTTTGAACTAATTTCACTAGGAATTGAATCAGTTATGATTTATTTACTGACCTTGTGTCAATACGAGAAACCTAGAGCCTGTAAACATTTGTGTTCATTGATTACGAAACCTATCCTAATAATTTTATATATTTTGATTATATTCCTCTTTGAGTTAGTATTCTAACAAAACAAGTTTAAGGTGATTCCGATAAGTATACACAAAGTTATGGTCAAAATACTAACGATACATCAAAACTGTCAAAACACTGGAAAACAGGCCGAGCATGTATGCCCCGAGAACACACCGAGAACCCCAAGGCACGTTGAAAAAGATCAACTTCGTTTATTTTAATTGAATTTTTGTGCGGATGTGTATTTTGACCTTATTAGACCAAATTTGATGTTAGTTATGCTTGATTTTTCATATTTTAAATACTTATACCTTGTTTGGACTACTTTTCATGCTGGTTGGAACATGATAGTTCGATATGATTGTTTTTATATATTTTTAACATATCTAGTATCTTAGGTAGACTTATTACACCTTGTACACATCAATTGCATGCTTAGTTAACGTGCACCCTATCACTTGCACATCATATGCTTTAAGACCATGGATTTGGTCTACAGGTTAAACCAATTTGCATGTAAGTCCATACTGCTGGATTTTTAAGGATATTACGAGATTGCTGTGATCTGGAAATCACAGTAGGTGAGGAGACTTGCTTATGCATTATATATTTATGGAGTTTAGGGACTGATCATCCTAATATACCTATTTTGATTCTTGTCTTACCAGATAAATGTCCATCTTGGTTGGATGGATGACTGAGTGAAAATCTGTTAGTTGATCTGTTTATGTATGATTCACAAGTAACATTTCATATTGGTGAAGCTCTGGGATTTTTTCCGTCATCGAAAATAAATACAGAAAATTGGGACCTCTAGGTCCCAAATCCTTAAAACTATGATGCGCACATCGAATAACCCTCTATTCTGGCCGTTTATTCACGGGATAATATTATCTTGTTTAGCCAGGGGTTTAATCGGGTGTGAAACATACATTTAACGAATGCTATACAACAACCCGCATTGCATATTAGGCTTGTTTGTTAAATCACACGTGGTGAATATACCAGTTAGGTGCACATCATGCATTAATAATTGAATCAGCCATTACATTGCATATTATATCATATTAATTACTAGCATTACATCAGATTAAATGTCTTGAATATGTCTCTTTCATAATTGCACTTTCAACACATATTATAACCATATTGACTTTTATAATTTGTTACTTATACTGACTATTATTAGAGAGTAAGCCTTGGCCATACTTCAAAATATAAACCATGTTTGATTATTTATTTACTGAGCTAAGTGTAGCTGACGCTTTCGAGCACAATATATTTCAGGACCTATAGTTGATGGACATATGGATCATGAGGACCAAGGTGGTGAATAAAAATGTTTTGAAGATTTTAACAATAATTAGAGTTTTATTCGATGATTTTTAGTATATCTTGTAGTAGGGTTTATTCGATGTAATTTCAATACTTAGTTAAACAGGTTAGTTAATAGGGATTTAATTTAAAGCATGAGACTATTTTATTTTACTTTCCGCTATTTTCTGTTTGAATGATGTTATGTGATGGAATTCATTTTTGTAACATTAGTTTTCTATACTTAATTTTATATACTATCTTTCTTAATTAAATCATAATTGGCTATATATCATTTATTCACTCCCATCTGGATATGGAGTGAGAGTTGCAAAATAGATTTTGGGATTCCAATGAGATCTCTAGATTTGGTTCATGACACAAGCAACACATATCACCATTGTTTTAGGGACTTTTACCTACAGAGGAAGCCACCTGTACAATCCTTTCCTTTACAGACTTGCACCCATGGTGGAAACACACCTGTACCGACAAGGTCCCATCGTGCTACGACCAATGCAACCCAATCACAATCACATTCACAATCAAGAACTCATAATGTATATGCAACACCGTCAAGTTAAACATAGTGCAATGCAATATATGATGCAAGCATGGAGTGAAATGAGAAGCAATGGAATGCAGGGTGCCACCAGGCCTCGCCCAGTCACATGCTAATTCCACCTCACGACCATACTACCCATCATTTTAGGGACTTGCACCCACGATAGAAACACCATTCTTATTCCTTAAGAGACTTTCACTCACGGTGGAATACACCAATATCACGCTACACTTTTAGGGACTTTAACCAACAGAGGAAGCCACCTTTCCATTCCTTTAGGGACTTGCACCCATGGTGGAAACACACCTGTATCAGTAACCCATTCTTTTAGGGACATGTACCCACGGCGGATAGCCTCCATTCCTATTCCTTAAGAGACTTGCACTCACGGTGGAATACACCAGTATACTCGCATTCCGTTTAAGGACTTGCACCCACGGTGGTAGTACACCTGTAACCAGACCATCCTTTAGGGACTCTCCCCTACGATGGAATACATCCTTACCAAATCTTTCCCTTAGGGACTTTCATGCATGGTGGAATACACCCTTACCATGCATTACCTTTAGGGACTTTCACCCATGGTAGAAGCTCACCTATCCATAGCACAATCTCAAGTCAATCCACACAAACACCCTCAATCAGTAATTCACATTCAATTCAACATCATCAAATTCACACCTAAGTTATACATAAATCAACCCAAGTCCAACCTAGGTCAACATTGGATGCTAAAAGCACTAACCACCCGATCTAGTCCTACATGACCAATTCTAACCATACTAGTCTTGTATTGAGGTCCTAAGACCTTATCCAAACCTTGAGGTGATAACACCTCATATACCAACCCAATCTGTCCAATAATTTTGAGTTTCGGACCTTCAACTACACTTTCTATGATTCGTCCAATTCTTGACCTAAAAGCACACAAACCATCCATACAGGCATGTGCACAACTCAACGGGGATCCTCCTTATAAAATTTGGAGTCTATTGGACTTCGATAGGTGCCGAATCTCCTACTGAGGGTTTCGGTAGCTCAGCTGCCGGGGCTCGGTAGCTGGTCCAGAGAGTATACACTTTTTACAATGACGGTAGCTACTCGATAGCTGCCGACTATCCTACCGAGAGGCTCGGTAGCACTGATGCCAAGTCTAGGTAGCATGTCTAGAGAACAAACATTTTTGGTTGTTTTCGGTAGATGCCAAGACTGCTGTTGAACGTAGAAAACTCAGCCCTTTTCTGGGTTTCTTCTATGGCTTCGTGCCTCTAATCAGACCTAGTGATTTCTAAGTTCTTAGCAATCAAAAACAAGTCTCTAAAATCTACTCATGTAATCAAACAACAAACACATAATCCTATTTTATTTCCATGGATCTAAACAAGTAATCATCCTATAATAAATCATAGATTAAACACATGAAACACAGCAACAAAAAGTATCATGGAGATCAACCAACACGACTATATTCCTTCTAGTCTATATAGATCCTAGATCTAATCATGTTAAATATACCAGAACATACAACCTCCTATAACTATAGCATTGAGAACAACCATAAAATCAAATACAGTAGAAACATAGGAATCCCTACCTCTTTTGCGTATTCTTTCTTTTCTATCTTTCTCACTTTTCTAGACTTCTTTCCTCTCCGGTATTGTACTATCTTCTTCATCTCTCTTTCTTCTTTCTCCTTCTTTCCTCTTGGTCTCCTCATTCTAGATTTTTCTCCATGCTTCTAAACCAGAACTTCTGCTTCCTCCTTGCTTCGTTTGGACGTCTAAGCCTAGAGAGACAATTATCTCTCCTTCTCCTAGTTTCTATGTCTCCATACTCATCTTGAACTCTATCAGTTAATTATTTGAATTTAATTTAGCCTAAATCAATGCAAATTTTGCTTCTTTGATTTTAGTAGCCGATAGGATTGAAGAGGGCATCAAGACTGGGAAAATTGCAGATCACCCTGAGGCTCCTAACTAACATTCTAGTACATTTGGCAATGGACAGAAGAGACAATTTGGTGAGAAGACCGATAAGAAGAAGAATGGAGAGAACTCAGTCAATCTTATCCAAAATCCTCTATATACCCAAGTTGTATCCTACCAACAAGTGTCATGCCCTGAATTCGAGATATGGGATCTCGAGGATTTCAAAGGGATTGGTGACAAGTCTAAAATGTTCCCACCTCCCTTTTATGGGCCAAACGACCAACCCATGATCCAAAGTCACTTATCCTTTGGGGCCCAAGCCCAAATCTCTTGAATTCATAAAACTTTCATACTCCTATTCAGCCAATGCTTTAACAATTAACTCCTAAGGTTCATTTAAATGATTAAATAGGTTTTAACCATTAAATTAAATGTGTGGGTCAGTGCCACTACATTCTACCTCACTTATAGGAATATCGTCCCAAAATTTTACATACCTTGATTTTCAAATAATGCCGAGTATCGTTTCTAAATTTTGGAATTCAGCTCCTATGATGCTTCTCCCTCTTCATGGTGAATCCACTATACTTTGACTACAAGAATGGTCTTCGTCCTTAGGATCTGCTCTTTTCGTTCCATAATCCTTACTAGTACTTTTTCACAGGTTACATCATCTCTAAGTGGCAATTCAGTTCAGTCAATCACATGAGTTGGATCCGATTCGTACTTCCTCAACATAGATACATGGAATACATTATGAGCTGATCCTAACTAGTATGGTAATGCGAGACGGTATGAAACATCACCTAAGTGTTCAAGTATCTCAAACGGTCCAATAAAATGAGGTGCAACCTTCCCTTTTTCACAAAACCTCATCACGCCCTTCATAGGTGAGACCTTTAAGAACACATGATTGCGAACCTCAACTTCTAACTCTCGTCTCTTACTGTCTGCATAACTCTTTTGCCAACTTCGAGCTGTTAATAATGTTTCTCTGATTATCTTCACCTTTTCTATGGTTTCTTGGATTATCTCCGGCCCAAGCGTACTACTTTCACCCACATCAGTATAGCAAGCAGGTGCCTATATGTTCATCCGTATAAAGCCTCAAATAGTGCCATACCAATACTAGTGTAATAACCTGAACTTTTATAGGGATTAATTCATAATTAATTAAAATATAGGGGTAATTTAAAATTTTAGTAAGTG
>JAUPMG010159577.1:7929-22957 GCA_031762675.1 Pachysandra terminalis | reverse complement strand
GCTAGAGTGAAAGCTACCTAGAGTGAGAGCCACCGAGGAGGTTGGCTATAGAAACATGGTGGTATTTACGATCCCAAAGAGTTATGTACAGCTTGATTTGACGGGGCCTTTGGCCGTATTGATCAGGTTCGAATATGGATCCAAACATTAGTGTGGAATGTTTAACTGGTCAATCTGGTCTAGTTCATAAAAAAATTGCTCTTTAGTTTGTGTCAAGGTTTTAAATTTTGATTTTGCCTGAGATTTTGCCAGGGGGCCTGGCGAAATTTTGCCAAATTTCGTCGAAATAAATATTGCCGTGTCGCCAAAGCATGCCGCGGCATGCTGACGAAATTTAAAAACTTGGTTTGTATCACCTAAGGCTGTCAATGGGTAGATCTATAGTCGACCTGTATTCGATCCAAAAATTGTGAATGTGGATACATTTCTTTGTATGGCGGATCAAATATGGATCTGAATGTTCAAATCCGAATTTATGTGAATTTGATTACAATCTCTTCTATGTTTATCCCACATTGGTGTGAAATGAAACCTTTTTATTTTTATTTTTTTGATAAATGATGAATTATATAAAAGATCAAAGGAGAAGAAAAGAAGACATACACCCATGCTAGAGAAACTAGTTTCAAGCCTGGGGAAAGAAGTAAAAATACATAGGAAAACACCCAAAACAGCCAATAAAGCTACCACCTCTTCAGCCCTACACCACCCAACATATCAATCCTCCTGCATCATCTCCATAGAAGGAACCCCCTCAAACATTCAACTCCTCCCCACACCCCTCCTAGCCAAGATCTCTGCCGCCGTGTTGGCTCCATGAGACACGAGATGGAACGAGATGTTCCGATCCCTGCTCATCGACCAAGCCAAACGAACAAGGTGTGCAAATCTCCAGTCACAAAGTCCAGGCCTCCCCAACTAGTCGAGAATAGACGCCGACGAACTCTCCACAATCAAGTCACGAAAATCCTGTGCCTGAGCAATCCTCAAACCAACCACCAAAGTACTCCTCACCATCTCCTCATTATCAGTCTATAACCAGGGCTAGACAAAAGCAAACAAATATGCCTCCTCTCTATCTCTGAACACCCCACCGATGCCAGAAGAACTGGAAGAATCTACAAAGGCCCCGGCAAAATTGAGCTTCACCTTCCTAGCCACCAAAGGACGCCAACCAGATAGCGTCACTACTGGGTAGATGTCACTCATAGCAATCCTATACCACTCTCTCCAAATATCCGTCGTCAAGATGCTAGCAAATTGTGGCCTCACTGAGGCCCACGAAGCAACCACCACCACAATCCCCTCAATCACGCTCGAAGTCAAGGAGTATGAGTCCTGGAATATCCTTTGGTTGCACTCTCTCCAAATGTGCCAAAGAATAGCCTGGAAAACCAAACGATACAGGACGCAGCCTCACTCCACCAATCCCGTGAATCGCCACTGAGCATGCAGTTGGCAAATACCCTCCTGCATGACCCACACCCTCCCGATACTCCTCAAGAAAAAGTTCCATATCTCTGCTGCTACAACCCAATGAAGGAACAGATGATCAGGAGTCTCCTCCGCCTCTCTACAAAGAAAGCATATGTGAGGTGAAAGAGCTCAGAATTTCCTCCTCCTCTGGATCATATCCGCTGTGTTAATCCGATAAAGAAGTGCAGACCAGACAATAGCCCTGACTCGAGGAGGTGCAGGAACAGACCACACAACCTGGGCAGAAAATGATATGGGGGCCCCAGTCTGTTCGCTCTAAACTGACTGAAGAACGACCTACACAAAAAAGTACCTCTCGGGTCTGAGGACCAAATCCTCCTATCCGGCCAATCCTGGGACACAAAGAATATCACCGATGGCCTCAAAGAAAGAGGCCAACTCCGCTAACTCCACCTCCCTGACATCTCTACGCAGAGGGAGGTTCCACACAAGACCGGACTTCGACCAAGAAAGAACCTCACACCAAAGTGGACTGAAACTGAACCAGTTTAAAGACTATAGGAAAAAGGAGATAAAGACGTGTCTCCCCAAACCAAAGATCAAACCAG
The DNA here is from genome assembly GCA_031762675.1 of Pachysandra terminalis. Taxonomy (NCBI): domain Eukaryota; kingdom Viridiplantae; phylum Streptophyta; class Magnoliopsida; order Buxales; family Buxaceae; genus Pachysandra; species Pachysandra terminalis. The sequence goes on along the minus strand of JAUPMG010159577.1, from coordinate 20,912 downwards.
AAGGACACAGAGGAACCCCACCCCACCAAAAATCGAACCATAGAAAGGAAGATAGGAGCCAGAGCCAAAATTGCTTTCCACGGGCTAGCCGAGAACACTCTTGCATTCAGATTTAGGTCTTTCCCATTCACATCGATGCCGTACTTGCTAACTATCACCTTGCAACACAAATTATCCCGCTCATCGTTGAACCTCCAAAGCCATTTAGCCAGCAACACCGAGTTCTGATCCACTATGTTACCCAAGTTCCGTCCACCTAATTCCCTCGTATTACACACCTCCTCCCACTTAATCAGATGATCCCTCCTCTTACCATTCCCTTCCCACAAGAATTTCCATTGGAGCTTCTCGATATAAGAAGCTACCCCCTTAGGCGTACGAAACAAGGACATATAGTACACGGGCAAATTAGCCATGCCGGCTTGAATGAGAGTAATCCTATCACCCAAAGATAAATAGTTCCTCTTCCAACCAGTCAACCGTTGTTCAATCTGCTCGACTACCGAATCCCAAAAGGCTACCGATCTAGTATTACCCCCCCAGGGCAGCCCCAAGTATGACAAGGGCTACTCCCCTACTCCACATCCTAACTCTGCGACACATTCTCTTAACAACTCCACATGTATGCCCGCCATCGAGGTCTTCTATAAATTGATCTTCATAATAGACATCATCTCAAACACTCTAAGAATGCTTTTAACCTATCTAACCTGCTGAAGATCCACCTCGATGAACAAAATCGTATCATCAGCAAACTGGAGGCGAGACACCTCCACCTCATCTCTCCCTACCCGAAAACCTCTAACAAGATCCCTTTGCTCAGCTGAACCCATAAACCAACTCAACACATCCCCAACCAAGGTGAACAGGAAAGATGAGAGAGGGTCACCCTGTTTGATACCCCTAGATGATGGGATAAAACCATGAACGGACTTGTTAAATAAAAATGAGAAGCATACATTCCTAAGACAACCCGCAATCCAACGCCTCCATCTCACCCCAAAACCCTTCCATTCCAATATATGATCCAAGAAATCCCATTCCACCCGATCGTAAGCTTTTTCCAAGTCCAATTTAATGACCAATCCCGGACTCCCCACTCTAAATCTCTCCTCCACACACTCCACTACTACTAGTATACTATCAACAATCTGCCTCCCCTTAATAAACACACTCTGGTGAGGAGAGGTCAATTGAGGAAGCACCATCCCCAACCTAATCGATAGGACCTTGGTAATAATTTTATAAAGGCTGGTGGTAAGACTAATAGGTCTAAAATCCTTAATATCAACGGCCCTAATCTTCTTAGGGATAAGAACTAGAAATGTAGCATTAGTAGCCCTGTGGATAATCCCGTTCTCAAAGAATTCAGAAAATACTTTCATAAGATCATCTTTAACCATCTCCCAATTGCTCTGAAAAAAGCCAATCGTGAATCCATCGGTGCCTTATCCCCCGCCAATTCCCACAATGCTGCCTTAATCTCCTCTTTCTCAAAACCTCTTTCCAACCACTGACTATCCTCCACACCCAACAGACCCTCATTCCTCTCTTCAGCACAAAGTCAAACAATTTATCAGATTTGTACAATCGGGAGTAAAAGTCAGATAAGGCAGAAGTAATCTCCTCAGATTCCACTCTCTCATTCCACTCTCTCAAGGATAACAACTCATTCTTCTTTCTTTTACCATTAGCCATTTTATGAAAGAAACTAGTATTATCATCACCTTCCTTCAACCATTATACTCAGGATTTCTGCCTCCAACTAATTTCCTCAAGTTTCAATACGTCTTCAAGTTTTTTTTTGATCATAAATTCAATATGTCTTCAAGTTCTTCTTTAATAATCTTCCTCTTCTCCACCTCTTCCCTAGACAGATCTCACCCCTTCCCCCTTATCAATCTTCACCATCCTACCCAATAACTTAGTCTTTTTATCCCTAATCCTACCAAAGACCTCCCTATTCCAGCTTTTAATCCTACCTCTCAATTCTTTAAGATCTCTCATAAACTTAAAACCAGCCCACCCTGTATGAACCCCAATAGAATCCTCCCACCAAGCCTTGATAGAATCCTTAAAGGAAGGTTGGGACAGCCACATATTCTCAAACCTAAATGGGTGTGGACCACTAATAAAATTATCGGTACTAATCTGAATGGGTAAATGATCTGAAGTGGTTCTAGCCAAGAGTCGTTGGGAAGTAAAGGGAAAATGCTCATCCCAACCACATGAGGCCAAAAATCTATCCAGTCTACAATAAACTGGATTGGATTGCCCGTTCGACCACGAGAATAAACTGGATTGGATTGCCCGTTCGACCACGAGAATAAACCCCCTTTCAAAGGATAATCCACCAAGTAACAATTCCTAATGACAGAGGAGAATTTCCTCATACTCCTAGTAACTCTCGTCACACCACCACTCTTCTCACTGACAAACCGGGTCGCGTTAAAATCCCCAATCAGAAACCACGCCCCAACAAAGTTCCTTTAAAGACCCCTAATCTCCTCCCAAAAGCCACCCTTTTCCTCACTCTGTTAGGGCCATACACCACGGAAAAAACCCATTCAAAACCATCAATCTCACTTTTGAACTGTATAGACAGACTGAAACGACCGCGAGAAACAATGTCACCAACCAACGAAGTCCTATCCCACACTACCAGGATACCCCCAGCCGTCCTTATCGACGGCGTGAACACCCACCGGCGATCTCTATCCCCCCACATTCGTCTGACCGTTCCTCGGTCAATGACTTCCTTTTTGGTTTCAATCAACACTAATATATCTAGTCTAGCACTCAAACACAAGTTCTTTACCACTCGCTTCTTTTCTATCTTACCTAGACCTCTGATGTTCCAACTTATGATCTTCATCAGACTACTACCTCTTCACCCTCCTGTCTAGCCCTAAAAATATCAACAACCTCCTGTACAGAAACTGCCTTACCTTTAACATCATGGATTTCATCCTCAACTGTGGACAAGAACTCGACCATCCTCCCCACCTCACCCTCCTCTATATCCTCAACACCCTCATTTCCCTCAGAAGCAACCACCTCCTCTACATTCGGTATCCAAGGGAGGCTGCAAGGCTAAGTCCTCCTCTCTTACGCCCACACCTGCATCCTCCTGCACAATACTACCCACTTTATCCAACTCCTATTGAAAAAGAGTAACACAGTGAATGGGAACAGCTGACTTAGCAGGCTTATTAGCATTTGAAGGCTCAAAGAACGCAGGGACGATCGGTGCTGGAACACAAGGGTTAGGAAGAATGCAATCAAGTGAATAAGATAAAGACTTAGTCTTCTGCAACAAATGTTGCGGCTTACCGGAGAAAGCAGGACACAGAGAGGAGCAAGAAGGACGCGACTTCGATTTGAAATTGTACCCTGCACTCAAGGTGTCAAAACACTTGTCAAAAGATTGCACTGGTGTCGGAAAACACGCACGAACTGACCCCATATAGGATTCAGCAAGAGGCTCCACCAACCCGCTACTACTACTGCCACCCAAATCACCTTCCGATTCCTCGCCAATCTGCACAGGAGGCGCACGCAAAATATACTGCTCTTTCAGTGGGATTTTCCTGGCATAAACGTTATGAAGATTACCATTTCCTTTCCTTGTAATCTGAAGCACCCATTCCTCTACAATCAGCAACACTCGCGTTCACAGACTTTCTAAAGGCATTCGCACTGGCTTCGACAACCTCCAACCTCAACGAGAGCATGTGAACAGCACGTTCAATGGGCGTCAACATATCGTGTAGAATCAATCTAACCTCCTGACCCACTGATCTAGACTCCACTGCCACCATTCTCTGTGGTTTAGCAACAGCCACCACCGTCCTTCACGGCAATGCCACCTCGATCCTTGTGTATTGCAGTTGGTTGCACCCGATCAGATTGAGGAGCGCCACCATCCGCCTCAATCCAGATTGAGGGAGAAGACGTCTCAGAGGGGGGAAACACTCCTCTGCCTGCCGACCTCGGGCCATCGTTCAGACCCTCAGAACCTCCCACTGCCTTCCCACGGTCCCCCTTGTTCTTAACAATCACTTTCAAACTGGGCACCGCATCCTTACCAGGCCCAAAAGAAGATGCAAGCCGCACCTCTCCACCCTGGGACAAGCCTTCTAGGCCTCGGGCCCCTGTCACTGGCCTGTGGGAAGCCTCAACGTCCTCAGGCTCACACGAAATGGGCTCCGCATGTTTCCCCACAGTGGGTTCATTAGAAGACCCCCAAGCACACCCTTCACAACATAAAAGTCTCCTGAAGCCGCAATCGGCCCTGCACCTGAAATGAAACCTTCACCCACCACTTCTGCAATCTGTGCAGTTTGGTAGGGTGGTTCACAGCTGAACCAACTGGTTTAAATTAGAAATTTCTATTAAAATGTATGTAATTTAATTCAACTATCTTGATCATTGATTTTTGTTCGGATCTAAACTAAACTTAATATCCAAATAGCAATCGAAATTGATTTTGAATCTATATGCAAGATCCATTCAGATATTGCTCGATTGTGGATATGTGGCTAAAGAAATTGATTCGATTGCTGATCATACTAGATCCATAGGACATTCGACTCGTGGACTGCCGTACTTCAATTCATCTTTCTTAGGATTTAAGGTGAAGGAAGTAGCTTTGGTGCTTAAATTGACAATTCCTTTTCTCAAGGAATTTTTTGAAAATTTCACTTTTCTTTGGCTGGGGCTTTATCTCTATTAAGCTCTCACACAAAACCTCTTCCTCAATCTCATCTCAATTCCTATAGTTTGCACTTTACCTTCAAAAGAAATTTATGAGCACCTTAATTCTTCACTATGTAGATACATTTTTGAGTCTATGTAGATACTTTGTTGAGTCTATGCATATACTTTGTGTGATGCTTTATAGTGGTTGTGTCAGTAGTTTTCTGTAGTTTTGTTTTTGCTCAGCTGTTCATCTTGGATAACTTTTCCGTTTAATTTATTTTATATTTCCCATTTATATATAATTCATCATCGTTACTTGTAAAAAAAAAAAAACACCTTAATTCTTCCCTGGTTTTCTATCATCTCCTTTCCATCCACACATTTAACTATCATGTTTCTTCTTATTTTAGAGCAATCCTATGAAAGAAAGACATGCTTCCATCACCTTCCATTAACCTTTTGACCCTTGCCTTTTATCACCAACTAATTTTTCCTCTTCTCAAAACTTCTTTGTATGAGGGTAGATTGACAGCGGACAAGTGCCAAATCATAAAGATCTAAGAGATACGAAAATTATTACTGTGCGAAGGATCAAAATATCCTTCCCAAAGTAGGAACTTAACAATATTGGAAAGCATGTGTGCAAGCAAACTCAGCTTTGTTTCTAGAAGGATGGGTCTAAGGCCAGTGTAGGGGTATCAAAGGGGCTTGTGGTTTGGCGGGCATGGATGGGGGTCTGCTTTCTCTCCATCGACAAAAATAACTATATCATGGAACCATTCGACATCATGGATCTAATAGTGATGGAAAGAAGGTTGATGGAAGCAACACAAAGGCACTAAAGTATGGTTTGGATTGCCAATACTACTAAAGCTGTTCAATAGATATTTAACGTGCATAGTAATCGGGTATTGCTTATAAATTGGTGTCGACCCACCCATTTGTGGAGAGATTAATTTTTGGCATAAGGCTCCCCTCCCGCGTTCATCCATTGCCACTGTCCTTCCCTTTCTTCCATCGCCCTTTACCCCTCCTTGCGGATTCTCCCATTCCGGAGCATTTAGACGATCTACAATTCTCATTCGGTATTTCGGATTTTCTTGAACTACATTCTTCAAGCTTAAGTGTATTGCATTCTATCCGTAACGTCATCCTCCAATTTCCTTTCATCCTCAGATTTGTTAGCTTATCCCAAATGAGCATTCTTCTTCTTGCCCACCATACTATATTAAGCTTATTTCACTTCTTAAGTCTCTCTTTGGCTAAATCCAAGGTCTTCATCAATCAACGGCGAGCCCATCCTATCTTTTAACTCTCTTATTCCTCCAATCCTCATTTCGTTCTTGAAACCTTGATATGAAATCTGTATATTCTCAAACCTGAAAGGGATCAGGCCTCTTTTAACCTTGAAAGTGTATACTAAAACATGGCAATGGTCCAAAGTTGGCCTAGGGAGAGCTTCTTGGACTAAGCTTCTAACATGACATTCCCAATTGGAGCCTTGGAGTTGACTAAGAATCTATCCAGTCTTCAATATATAGTATTCTCTAGAAGATTAGACCGAGAAAACTTTGTCCTCACAAGAGGGAGGTTTGAAAGATCACACGCATCCATGAAATTTGTAAACTCATGCTTCTAGTCATGTTTCACCCTCCTTTTCATCCTCTCTTCGTTACAGAATATAATGACACTAAAGTCACCCTCTACACCCCACAGATCCCTCCAATCATCAAAAATACCTTGAAGTTTCGGAAGATGTACTTCTCAAAGATGGACATGTGGGACCATACACGTTAGCAAGGCACCAAACAAAACCATCCTCCATATTCCTAAACAAATTGAACACAAAGTAGCAACCAACTTTGACTCCTCACAAACAAAACTATCACAATTCGAAATAACTTAAATTCTGCTTGGAGCACCATGGGCAGAAGGTGATTCCATTTATTGTTATATTTATAGCCATTCAAGTGTCTTTAATCTATCTAAGATTAAAAATTTCCCTCTTTATCACATGAGTAATAATGATATCCAATTTATGCTTTCTAGTCATTTTGTTCAAACCACGGTTTAATGTATCGGTACCAGATTGGGTATTGGGCACCCGCGCAACCTATACATGATTAAGGCTCTTGAAAATTGTAATTTTCTTTTAACAAAATTTAGATGCATGTGTTTTGTGCCATAAAACATATTTTACAAAACAATGCATAAATGGATAATAAAAATACTTAAACCCCTACTGTGATACAAACATGAATGCATAGAGCTGTATATTTTGCAGTTCTTTGGGGACTTTGGTGTGAAAGAAATAGAAGGATTTTTGGGGACTTTGGTGTGAAAGAAATAGAAGGATTTTTGAAGGGAAGAAAAAGAGTGTTGCTGCAGTTATTGACTCAATCTTGAGCTTGGCTGCGTCCTGTTTGAGCATACTTCCTGAGTTCAGGGATGTGGGGTGGGCGGACATTTTGAGATATTGGTATACAGTGGCTTATCTGTAAACTTTTGGGGAGATCTCGGTTTCTTTTGGTTCCCTATCGTGGGGAACTTTAGTGCCCTTTGTTTATTATTTTCTGTATTGTTTGATTGTTCTTTTTGTTGCCTAACCCTTCTTTGAATTTAATTGATTTTTCTTGTGTTATTGATTTTTAATATATATATATATATATATAAACGCGCATGCACAATATGCAATCTCCATTCACAAATGGTAAATAGTGTAATGCATGGATCTAAGTCTAATCCATGCATCCATGAAGTAACTACTAATAATAAACCTGAAGTTTTGAAAGAAGAATGTCCTTTTTTAAAAAGTCACAAAAGTTTATCAATAAAATATCCCCCAAATAAGGAAAAACAATAAATCCTGTTCAAAACTACAACCAACACACACATCTAAAAAACTAGTATTACCATTAACATTTTACAATTTATACTTCATACATAAAAGATGGTGCCCTATTTTTTTGCAAAAAATAAAATTAAAAGCGTCATAACTATCCCCTAGAAGCAAAAAATAAATGTTTTCTAAATCAAAGAAACGATGAGCCATAACAACCTGAGAATCACATAAACTTGTAGATCTAGTAAAATAGACCTAAAAATGTGCATTTATATGAAGAAAAAGGGAATAAACTCACCTTAAACCAGGAGGCCCCAGTTTTAGATGTCTTCGTCCAACTATCATGGATACGTAAAAATCCGAATTGGAAACTTTTCTTCTTCCTCTTCTTTTTTTCTTTTGGTCAATGAATTGGTTGAAAATATGAAATTTCCTTCTCCATGGAATTTCATAGTGATATTTGCTGATATGAATGAAAAACAAGGAAGAAACCCCACAAAAACATAATTGTCTTGACAGTTTTAGTTGGCTGTTATGTTTGAGCAGATATGATATAGTGTATTTGTTGATACACCGATTTGTATTGGCAAACTAATAATTTTTTTTTTGGATTTGGTCGAAACCAACAATAAGTATCAGGTTTTTGTCTATAAACTCAATACATTTTCGATTTAGGCTGAAACTGAACTGTTTCCAAAATTTATTGGTATTGGGGTGGGTTTATACCAACTTTTCTTGAATTCCATATATATATATATATATGGTTTCATCCGATACTTGAAACAATGCTTCGACCAACTCTGCTTCTGAGGGAACCTGAAAATCTTTATCAAGTCTTATAACCACCAATATCCTTATGCCTTAAGCAGAGGGCTTTTTATCATAATGAATATTCCATTCCGTTTTCTATCTCCCTTAGTTACCTTTGTCTGCTACTTAACTTCATGTTATAGTGGTTTGCAATTCTTGAAACAAAGGAACTAGATTCTCCTAGAGATTTTCCTCTTCAATGCCCGTAATCCTAATAACCTTTTCTATACTAACTGACCCCTACAAACCTGATTCTCTCTATTATTGTTAAAAAAAAAGCTAGAATTACCCATCTGTAAGATATCATTGCCAGGAGCATATGAAATTGGAACTTTACTATCTTTAAAGAAAGAGTGAAAAATATCCTGGGAAATAACCAAATTACAACAACGGTGATTAGAAAATGATGTTATTATGATGGCGATGATATTGTTGTATGGGTGTTCAGAAAAGATATAACACCATGTGGGTTAGGTGTAACACCATGATTCTATTGTTATTATTATGTCGGCAGAAATGATGATGACAATGATGGTATTGTTGGGGGAAGAAGTATATGGTTTTCCAGATTAGATGAGAACCACGTGTGACAAAAAAGGCAAAAGTTTGTCAAATTTTGTTCCACTGTTGGGGAAAAATATCCTAGCGATATTCCTGTTTTTTGTTTTTTTTGTCTTTACAATTTTCCCGGAATTTTATCGTTCAAAATTGTGCTTATTTTGATTTTGGCCAAAAAAATGTGTCCTTTTTGTTGTATGAAATTAATAACGTTTCAACGAAATTATCAAATTGCCGATTTTTTTTTTACAGAGAAGGGAAGTTTTGCTAGATGTGCAAATAAAATAAAATAAAATTTCTTCAAACTCATCACAAAAAAGGAGTGTTTGTTCAATTAGGAACCCTTCTTTCGTTTGAGATTAAGTTTCATTTTTGGGAAGATTTCACATCGGGAAGATATATGTTATTTCTTCTATGGATTAAATGCTTTCTCATAGTCATAGCATCAAAATAGATGAAATGCATCTATTTGTAGTGATTTAATTCAATTACATCGATTTGATCAAGTACTTATAAGAAACCATGTAACACTATTTTTTATTTTATTTTTAGTGTTGGTATATCATATATATTGGGCAATGAATTTTTGTAACACTATTTATTGTACTTTGACCTTTTCTTTTAAATGTTCTTTTTATCTATCTTTAGTTTATGTCATTTGGATGTTAAGAATAATTTATAGTTTTAATTTTTAGTATCGGTATATCATATATATTTGGCAATGAATTTTTGTAAATTTAAACTTATCTTGGTGTGTATAATTGGTTTTCGTATCATTTTGGGATATTGGTTGTAACGGTGTCCCTTATAAATGTTTCTTAAATTTCAATGTTATTTTGTCTCAAAACTTCCCTAGTTGTTTCTCGACAGGTGAAATTTTACAGTGAATAAAAAAAATCTCTTTCTATATATCACAAAAAGTTTCCTTTTCCAATTGGAAATAGGAAAATTTTGATCGAAAACAAAATTTAGACCTGGTATATACATATGAATGCATGTACTATCTACCTTAAGCAGTATTATATAGTGCTCTGCATCTGTTTCTCTTATCCATTGCAAAGAATACAATACTTGTGTTTCTCTCCGTTGTCATGGAATAATTACTTCTTATTCGTTTTACTCTATTGATTTCAGTATTAATAGTGTCCAATTATGGCATATCTTGTGGAAGAAATTAATTGTCTTTGACGTCCAATAAAAAAATGTTAACAGATGTCAGGCTTTTATGCCCGACTTTTTCTCACTAGCTGACATGATACAGCTTCAAGGGACTGAGCATTCTGTATACCTTGATGTACTTTGTTTGTTTGCTCATGGCACTTGGAGTGACTATAAGAGTAAGTGTCCAAATTCTTGATGTTCATTTTATTTATATTTGAATCTTTTTATTTGTTACTTCATAATTGCCTGTTTTATTGTTATGATACTAATTATTCATGAACATGCTTCTCCACTTTTTCTTAACTAAGATGCTTTCTAAATGTTTGAACTTTGAACTTTGAATGGTTTATAAGTTATAACATGGCCTATATTGTTGATAATGCACAATTGTGGAATTTGTTTCTCATGTTTTCACTCGTGGAAATGATGTAAAGTGTTGGAATAAATAAATTTGAAGAGTTACCAACTCCTCTTGACAAACTTGCAAGATATTTGTCTCTCTCATCATGAAACCACTCTGCACTTTTGACTCTTTTTTTTCAGATGTCTTGTTCTCGTGTTGCATACTCCTCTCACACAAAATCATTTGGGATCCATTCATCTATCCTAAAGTTAAAGCAATTGTTCACATGGTGATAATTCAGCATGTGGCACACTTTTCTTTGCATGTGCTTATTTTTAGTAGAGATTGCAAGACGATCAACCACATCTCCAATTCATGCATCATAAGGTGCAAATTATTTGGGATCCATCTATCTATCCTAATGCTAAAGCAATCATTCACATGCTTGGCTCAAAAAGTAAATCGGCATGTGGCACATATTTCTTCACATGTGCTTGATTTTTAGTAGAGATTGTAAGACGATCAACCACATTTCCAATTCATGCATCATAAGGTGGCCTGAAAATTCCAAATCACTTTTCTTACACGGTATATGTGCTTGGGGTTCTACCTAAGGGCATTCTATAATTCATAATCCTGTGGTATATAGGTAGTTTTGGTGTATGTACCTCATTATTTGGAGAAAGATTATGTTAGTCATCTTATGGGATGGTTTGGAAGGAGAAATATGTGAATGAAGTCCAAGGCTCTGATAGTATCATAGAAGAACTTATGCTGGTGGTAGCTTACTGGATCTTTACCTCGGTTTGTAGTGGAGATATATTAAGGGGTTTAGAATTGGTAATTTTGGTTTTTTCCTCATCATCAAATTGTTATTGCTTGTTATCCATAACGGGAGATCTGGTGAAGTTAATCTTTGACACGTAAAATATTTGGGTCCTTCATGAATGGGAGGCATTTTCAGGAATTTCAAGGGATAAATATTCACCTTTCTATTTAATATAGTCCAATAATTCACCTTTCTACCCACCCTGGGTTGCTCAAGTGGTAAGGGTGAAGATGTGATTGTGTGGTTAGGCGCACGGGTCACAGGTTCGATTCCCCACTTGAGCAAATTCAGATTTAAGTGGGGGGCCATGGTGGTGGGATGCTGTGCTAGTCACCCCTGGGACTAGTCGAGGTGTGCGTAAGCTGGCCCGGACACCCAGTTATCAAAAATAAGGACACTCCAAAAGGCCAGGAGAATGGGAACATAGTTCATGTGCGCACACGCACACACACGCGTGCACACACAAAAAAAAGTCAAAATTCTATACAAATGATAGAATTTAATATGAAGTATGGGGGGATCATTTGGTGGCATTGATTGGGCATCAGAATAGAAGGGGTTAAGTTAGCACTTAGCCATTGAAGATCAAAATCATGTTACGGAATGCTTGGTGCCTTTTTTATTTTTTAAGATTAAAAATGCCTAGAAATGAAGTTTAACATGCCACAATTCTGTCGAGTAGGGGTTAAATTGAATGAGGTATTGGAAAATATCAAGGGATTTGACATGGAGGAGTTGAGTTCATTTTTAAAAATCTACCTCGATCATTTTGTTTCAAAAGAATGCAAGAAGTTGGCTCTATGGAGGAAATAAGTTGGAGACAGAATTGTGTAATGTTGTCAAATGAGAAGTCAAAGGGAAGTTTTTGGGGAGAAAGAATCATATTGAGGATGACATTTTAAAATATTTACAAAGGATAGTATGAACAAACCATTGATTCTTTCCTGTTTTTAGATTGTATGCAAGAATTTTTATGCATTGTAAAGAGAATATACAGATGAAATGCATAGGGCACTAGGACTATGAAGTCCCAAGCAGTACATAATACTCAAAAGACATAGCTCCCCACCCTATACACCAACTCCTAGAAAGGATTTCAACCTAAAGCTAAAGAATTTAGAGGCCTGGGTTCGAAGAAAACCTAGGGTGATAGATACCCACTCAACTATGAGAGGGAGAGAAGGGATTGAGAGGTTTGGGAGAGAAGGGGTGCTTGGGGAAGCCTGCTGGAAAGGGAGAGATTGAGAGGGAGGGAGGGAGGGAGAGGTAATTCGAGTGGTTGCTAGAGGGCTGAGAGGGAGAGATGGGTAAAGAAGAGGAAAAAGAAGAATAGGAAGAAGAATAAGTGGAGAAGGATTACCAGATGGAGCAAGTCGTCGGAATTGCTGATTGCCGGTACCCAATTTTTCTTTCAAAGAATGAGAGAGCCCCAAGATAGAAATTTGTGCCGGCAACTTCCCTAACTATTCAATGACACTATAATGGCTCTTATTTATGACTTTGACAGGCTCTGTTGCTTCTTCCTACGTAATCCTTCCTCTTTTCTTACTTTGTCCGTCTTCAGATTCTTTGACTATGACTTTCTCCTTACCTTTCATTTTCTTTTTCTTAGCCTCTTCATCAGTCTCATCTTTCTTCTCTTTCTCATTTTCTTTCTTTGTGCCCTTCTTTTCTCTTTCTGTTTTTTCTTCTCTAACTTCTCTTCTATTTCCTTTATTGCAAGGTTTTAAATTTCGCCT
>JAUPMG010159576.1:0-30936 GCA_031762675.1 Pachysandra terminalis | reverse complement strand
AGGTGATACTGATGCTCAAGTAAATGGTTGAACAAGATGATTTGTTTCTTCAACTTTAGCCTTATGTAGTAGGCCTTGAAAAAGTCGGCATTTTCTTCCTCCAATTTCTGCCACACTAAATTTAAAAAGAATATAAGAAAAAAGGTACGTCAGAACACCGAATCTTAAAAGGCACAAGGCAGTGAAGATTAAATGGTTCCAAGTAAATTTAGAAGGAAGCAATATGAATTCAGTTTTCCACAGACAATACTTGGTTTTCAATAGAAGGGGCACTCTCGGACTGGAGTTCGTTCAGAAATTAAACTGTGCAGTCTACTTTTGCACTCAAAAGTAACATCATCAATGTGCCACGTACAATTAAAAAAAAAAAGGGTTGGCAACCATCAACTACTTGACCTAGGTTGATAAGCTTTTGGACCATTAAATAACTTGTAGTGGCTCCATTACTATAAAATTCATATTTTTTTCATCTTGATTAACCCGTGACTCACGCCGAGAGGCATATTTATTGGAAATAAAGGCAAACAAAAATCATTAATACAGGATAATGTCAAAGTTAAAAATACAGAAGATTCAAGTACCCTACCCAAAGTTGTAAATCCGGGCCCTATTCTTGCACGATTCAAGAGGGTTTTTACAACCTCATCTCTATTCATATAAAGCTGTAGACACCGTTCTATCAAATTCTGGACCTACAAAAATCATTAACACCGGATATGTCAAAGCTATGAAAAGTAATGTTTCAGTAGAGCTACCCTACAAGAATTAATACCAACTAGCGTTAATATATTGAGGAGATTGTCTTACAAGTTCAATATCTTCACGTGAAACTTTCCTGTTATCATTGCTTGAAATGGATATTGAACCTGAGTCCGCCACAGGAACCTCAGTTGCCGTGTTTGTCTGTTGGTCACTATGTGACTCATGTAAAATTTGTATCGAAGATTGTACCTCTGATGTGCTCTGTGGATCCTACATAAATCCTCTCAATTTAGCGTTATACAACCAATTTATTAAAACAGATGTCTATAAAGTAATTTATTAGGAAATGAGCAAATTATGAGACCATGATGACCAAATCTTGGAAACAGGCTCAAGCTATACCTGTCAGCCTAAATCATCTGAGTTTGGTTTTCCATGACTCAAGTCAATCATGACAAAGTTATGATACTATATTGTAGTATGTAAATATTAAGTAAGAATGCAGTTTCCAAATCATTTGCCGCTAAGAATCAGAACCCAACTCATGAAAGGTCCACACACAGTCCAGTCACCAAGTCTGGCAAAGACTTATCCCAATTTGGGCAGTTCATTTCCAAATAACGGGAAAAAAAAAAGGAATTCCAAATAAAGAAAATACTGAAACGTGATTCGTGTAAAGCATAACACTACAATACAGTGTCATAACCTGTATAGTCTTCATTTCAGTTCAATGCATACCGATGACATCTCTTCTTTTAGTTTAGATATTTTGTTACTATGTGCATCGTCTGATCAGCTATGTCCAAATGTCTTCAAATCCAAATTTAAAATGCTTGAAAAGTTGACCAGTTTTCACCTGGAAAGAAAAGATTGTTAGTAGCTCAAATGGAACTGAGTGTTGTGGAAGAAGTTTTTGTGATTGTGCATCAATATCCATGGTATTAGGCTATAACCTAAAATCGGCAACCGATATGTTTTCCTCATATAGCGATGCTACAAAGATGGCTGATGGTTAATATACAAAGGGTTGAGCATTGCAAAATGAAGGGGTTATCTAGGAACACTTATCCAAACTAGTTAAAGCAGCAAAGACGTGACAAATTTTCTTTTCCAATCACACAACCGATCCAGGATCAAGTGAGATGCAATTGAGAGTCAAATGTATGTCTGTTGTATGAATTATACAATTAATTCTGTTCCTGGAATCACAAATGTTTCCAAGAATCTCTGATATTGACAACTATGCTATAATAAACAAAAAAATCTAGTTATTTTGTGTAGTGTTTGTTAATCAACATTTCTTTGAAGGTTAGATCATAAATTTCAAAAACAAAGTTTTTCAAAGTTTTAATAACACTGATTAGCCTGTCCAACGAGAGATTATGATTATGCCTGTATAGAATGTCTAAACAATGCAACAATGATGGACTACATGAATAGATTTTAAACCTCGCAATCATTGTGAAAACGAAACATAGAAACCGAGACAGAGATCAAAGTGTATCCTGATTAATGTTAACTGAGAAAGTGGCTAATATGACAAAATAAGGAAAGGTCATCCAAACGGAGCTAATCTCGATACGGTTAAACACAAAACCAATTACAAAAACTCAATCAGAACTCAATTGATTCAAGTACTAGGCCACTGGATCTTCACTTGCATGCAAGTGGATGACTAGCATAATCAAAAGCAATTATAAAATCATAAGAACAGACGAAGATCAAACAAGAAATACATCAAAATTTCACAGTTTCAAGCTTCTGAGGAATCCTGCAACATTAAGAACCTTGAAACTTAATATGACAAAATAAGGAAAGGTCTTCCAAACGATGCTAATCTCAATATGGTTAAACACAAAACCAATTACAAAAACTCAATCAGAAATCAATTGATTCAAGTAATAGGCCATTGGATCTTCACTTGCACGCAAGTGGAGGACTAGCATAATCAAAAGCAGATATAAAATCAGAAGAACAGGCGATGAACAACATACACAGAAATGGAAGAACATATTCCAATCCATTATACAGATCAAACAAGAAATACATCAAAATTTCACAGTTTCAAGATTCTGAGGAATCCTACAACATTAAGAACCTTGAAACTTAATATGAAAAAATAAGGAAAGGTCATCCAAACAGAGCTAATCTTGATATGGTTAAACACAAAGCAATTACAAAAACTCAATCAGAACTCAATTGATTCAAGTAATAGGCCACTGGATCTTCACTTGCATGCAAGTGGATGACTATTATACAGATCAAACGAGAAATACATCAAAATTTCACAGTTTCAAGCTTCTGAGAAGTCCTAAAACGTTAAGGACCTTGAAACTCATACACAGTAGCTAGATGTCACTAATTCGCATGAACAACATACACAGAAATGGAAGAACATATGACAATCCATTATACAAATCAAACAAGAAATACATCAAAATTTTCACAGTTTCAAGCTTCTGAGAAGTCCTACAACATTAAGAACCTTGAAACTTATACACAGTAGCTAGATTTCACTAATTCCTTCCGAATATTAAAGTACTCCGTCTTGAATAGCAATAAACTAATCTGGTTCAACCGTTCAAAGACAAGAAATAGAATCGCAAATTTCAAACAGCGACTATTACAGATATTCCAAAACTTCTAAGTATAATAGAGAGAAAAAAAAAATTGAAAAAGAGATCCTGCTAGCGTTTACCTTCACCGAAGTTCTACTATGTCAACGATCGAAATACCGCTTCCTGTTCGAGAATTTAGAATCCCTAACTTTTACAGAGCTTTTCAACCGATAAACATGAACAAGAAATCAAGCTCTACAACACAAACTCCACTACACAAGCCCAAAAAACACACAAATATAAAGCTAAGAGAGTACACTACAAGCGTAAGCCAACGACTTCTCTATGCTTCCTCCATTACAATTCTACTACATTACAGCTACAGAGCTATTTCTTGCCGAATCTGAGTAATCTGACAATATATACAGCAAAACAGAAAGGAGACGACGAGGATTCCAGATTTACAGACATGGATGCTCAGATTACTGGAGAAATTTCAAGTACTCCGTGTGAAATTCACTTGAGATATGCTAGGGTTTACAGAAAGAGAGCGAGCTAGTTCAAGGTTTTACAGCAATTCCATCGAAAGCCAAAACAGAACTATGGGAGAAACGCTGACGGGGAAGAAACAAAAGAATAAATATCTCACCAAACGAAAGTTTTATACCTTCTTCCGTATTTATTTTTCCCGAAAAAGGAAGTAGAGAAACAAATAAATCATTTATTTAAGTATATAAATAGAACTGGTATGGGGATCGGGGGATGACCACAATAAATTATTGGGACAATTATACTTACACTCTTTGAGGTTTTTGATAATTACAAATAGACTCTTTGAGGTCTTTGAAACTGCAATGACACTCTTTGCCAGAAACCTCAAGGGGAGTAGTCATTGACTAATATACCTCTTATAAATCGTTTTTCATCAATCGTTTAATGTGTTTTTTTCTCTCTTTGATGAATGATTCAAGTGTAATATTAAAGCATGATGACTCTTTAGTCAAGAGACAGAGAAATATATATATATATATATATATATATATATATTTTGGTCTTAACTACGTGGTGTCCCACACCCATTTGGGTGTGGGATTAGTCCACGTTCTAGGCGGGAGCAATTACAATTAACTCCTAACCATAAGTGCTTCTAGTGAGATTCGAACTCTAGACTTACCTTCAGAGACGCTCACTAGAACCCAACTTGTTAAAAGTCTTTCAATTCTTTATAAAAGATATATCAATCAATGATTTAGTATCGTTAGTTAAAGTTAAGTGACGTTACTGACTTTCTTGAGATTTATAACAAAGGATATCATTGTAATTTTAAAAATCTCAAAAATCTAATTGTAATTGTCAAAAATCTCAAGGGATCAAAGTATAATTTGCCTTAAATTAATTAGCTCAAACTCGAAGAGCATTTCATGGTCGAGGAGCACTTTAAATAAAATACATTTATGATAAATTTAATTTTAATGTCGTGTAGTGAGTATATAATATAATATATTGGTAATGTTATTGTCAAAGCAATTTATTTATTTTTGGTTTCTCAAAGTATTCCCAGGCTTTTGCCCAAAACTAATTCTCCGAGGTACGGAGGGGCGCGAAGGCGGGGGACCTCTCCCAATAAAGCAATTTTTTGTTGCTTCTAGATAAAATTTTGATTTCCATTACACAAGTCATTTATGATATTTTGGAAGTAGCAAAAGCTATTTTGAGAATTAGGACCGTAAATGAGCTAAGCCGAGCTTTGCCCAATTCTGCTCAGGCTCATTAAAATATTTTGGGCTCAAACTTAGCTCGCAAAAGCTTGACTTACAAAAAAACTCCACTTGTAAAAGGCTTGATTTGCTAAAATCTCAGCTTGTAAAAAGCTTGGTTCGCAAAAAAGCTTAGATTAGTATTATAGTTTATTATTATTATTATTATTATTATTATTATTATTATTATTATTATATATAATATAATATATTAACATACGTATTTAATATGAATACATAATCTATACTATTAAGGGAAAGTGCTCATCAAAAAACATGCCAATTTTTAATATTTTTTTTAAAAGTGATAAAATATTTAATAAATTAAAAGATAATAGTCTTTTGGTTTATTCTAATAAAAGACGGTTATTCTAATCGTTCTTACATCTTTTAATTTTAAATAAAATATCAACGTGCAGAATTACACGTGTCACCCACTAGTATAAGATATAAGAATATAAACATATAATCTCATATACAAATTGAAATGAGCTTTAACTAAGCGAGCCTATCCAAATTCGGCTCAAGCTTTGTTAATTAATGAGCCTTTTTTTTTGGACTCAGGCTCGGATTGCGATCCTAATTATAGAGCTCAAGCTCAGCTCGTTGACAGGTCAATCAATAGCCTGAAGTAACTTTTGGACGGGATTAGCCTGATCAGGGTCCAATTTTAAGCTCGTAAAAAACTTTGGAGGATCAGGTTCGAACCAATTTCGGTCTGGTTCTATAGGGCGCAATCGGATTACTTATATTATAATTAAAACAATAGATATTTAATTACTAGTTAACTATTATCATACATATAAATCTTCTTAAATATTTCTTGAGTTAAGAAGGCAAACAAGTTATGATTTCCATGTACAAATAAAAATACTTCTTTGAATAACAATCTTCAATGGGTGCTCGACTGAATCTATCTACAACAATTTCCAATCAGCTTCAAAATTGGAAACCATGCTGCAGTGCAAAAAAAAATAAAAAAATACAAGTTTAAAACGAAAGGAATAAGTCAATTTAGTCAATTTAATCAAATAAACCTATACATATTAGCTCAACTAGCAGGCTTTCCAGCTCAGGACATGAAGGTCCTACGTTTGAGTTCACAGGCTTACCTGATAGGGTTTTAAGTCTCGGGATCTTGGATCGTACCGATCCTGGCCGATACCGATCCAGATTGGCAATACCGGCAGAATCGTCCTTCAAAAAAAGAACAAAAAAAAAAAAAAATTTGGGATCGGCTGAACCAATCACCAGAACAACAATACTGGTCAGGACCAGTCGGTGGCCAACCGTTCCAGGCGGATACCCATTGGATCGTTGGTTTTATAAATTTAAAATAGAACTTTGGATATGTGGAGTCCTATCCAGTCACTGGACCAGTCCGGATTGGTATCGGTTGGAACAGTCCGATCCAAGGCTTAGGATTGGACTGGTCCTGGCCGATCCCGATACGAATCGAATGATCCGGACCAGATCGGTCTGATCCTTGAAACCATGTTACCCATATATGGTCCTTGGGGTCATGTTTCCGGGGTTTACCCTGTCCCTTCAAATTAAAGGGTACCCAGAAAATGAATTGCTTTTCATGTCTCTATTTCTATAGAGAAAACAATGCTAAAACAGTTACTACACAGACATAATTTAAAAACTGTTGATCTGATGGAAAGAGAACATATTTTTATGATCTTTTTTCGCTCTATTCATGTTCGGATAAAGGTTGCTAATCTTTCCACCCGTCCTTGCTAAACCGCCGTGAGGCAAGGCCTTTGGAGGACAAGCTTGGCGTAACGGGTTTAGAGGGCGTCTTCGGTGCCTCCTCATCATCCCAACTATCGCCCCAACTGTCGTCCCATCCATCTATTACTTCCGACTCTGTCTTCCCTCCACCTGAGACCGGCAGCTCCACCTCTAGCTTTTGATATCTATAGCCATCGGTTGAGAGGTGTCCTCGCCGGAATCGAGCACACATCCAAGCTGCCGCTATCATGAGTATAGCAGCAAAGGAGATGTACGCGATGGATGGGCTGCGTTTCAGGATGTAAATGTAAGATGACTTGGAATTATAATCTATTCTCTTCCAGGAATGCTCGATCAAATCCCTTAACTCGAGGCTGCACCGGCCATCTCCGGCTGTCAACACCATCAAAGTGTCGTCAGCACCACCACCATTTCCAATCGAAACCTTCACCTGCATGGTCCAGTAAATAACCATCCATACATCAGGAAAGAGTTTTTCTGAACATATGATGAAAATTGTTTGAGAGACAATAACAAATGCTAAACATACTCATTGATCCAATGAAAATATTGAACAAGTCATATGTATTAACTAACATGATTTGGTAACTTGAAGAACAAGAAATGTGATCCTTGGAATGGTCCATCAGATGAATGAAATAAGAAACTCTTCTTATCCTCGAGGGATATCCTTAATTCAATACTCCGTAAAACAGAATCAGACAACACATTGATTTGCAAGGATACTAGTAGATCAATATAGTGTCATGACATCCTATTAAAGACCAAATGGGCCTAACTCATCCTCAAAAGTTACCTCATGAGGAGAGGATTGCCCAGGATCAATGAACAACACATCTCAGCTATTGCTGAACGATGTGGGACACTGAACACGCCCCTGCACAGGTTGGCCGGAATGAGCCCAACCCGTGGAGAATTGAAATGGGTGACGTACGAGGCTTTGATGCCATATTAAAGACCAAATGGGCCTAACTCATCCTCAAAAGTTCACTCATGAGGAGAGGATTGCCCAGGATCAATGAACAACACATCTCAGCAATTGCTGAACGATGTGGGACACTGAACACGCCCCTGCACGATGTGGGACACTGAACACGCCCCCGCACAGGTAGGCCGGAATGAGCCCAACCCGTAGAGAATTGAAATGGGTGATGCACGAGGCTTTGATGCCATATTAAAGACCAAATGGGCCTAACTCATCCTCAAAAGTTCACTCATGAGGAGAGGATTGCCCAGGATCAATGAACAACACATCTCAGCTATTGCTGAACGATGTGGGACACTCAACACATCCAGTCTAAAATGTCTTAATATAGTGTCAATACTCCATCAGATGAATATAATGCTATCTTGATGGATTTAGAAATGTATATCATCATGACATGCGCATATCCATGAGTGCATATAAAAAATATGGAGTGGTAATTCTTAATCCAACCTGATCAACATGCCCATTCCCCCAATTTAAGGCCTAATTGCTTACTTATGAGACGCAAGTGAGCCCCATATACTTAATAACCGAAGAACTGTCCTATCTAGTTTGGAGTAAGTGAAATCACAATATCATCTTGAAGGTTGGATATTAATCCATTGACTCAAATGCTACCCTAATACACTGCCTTCCTAATACCATCAGGAATATACCTCAAATTGTAACATAATATTAAATATTGATTACTCGCCCGATATATTGGCACTCCAAGTAGGGAATATAGCAATTAGGCATCTTTTTCATATTACTGCCTAATATAAAAATGGAAATAGCTCTACATGAGCAAAAATTTGACCTCAAAGTTGCTCGAGCTAAATTAGCCATCACAATCAACCAATTCTCTTGGTATATAGCTAACAACGGAAGCAAATTCCTCATGCTTTTAAAGTGTCATACATGCTTACAATTACCTTCTTGTCTTCTTTATCTTGGAGCTGAACAGTTGTTCTCTCTAATTTGACAAAATCAGGAGCAGAAATCTTAACAGTGATCGAGCCTTTTCCTTTGTTCTGAATCAGAAGTGAAGGATCCGGAGATTTTGGAGATCATAAGACACCATTTATACAAAATATGCAAGGTACATCAAAAATGAAACAGAACTTTACATGCTTACTGTAATACTAAACACAAAATAATAATTAGGGGGGTAATGATTCACAATATATCTTAATGATCCTGCAATCTACAAAATACTATGTTTTTAAAGAAAAAAAAGACAAACAAACATGTGGATAATACAAAAAGAATCACCCATATCTCAGAATGCTTTCATTCTTTTTGTTTCAGTTTCAGACCAGCAGAGAACTTACCCAGAAATGAATTTCCAAATCCTTGGTAACTTTCAGCTCTTCCTTTCAAGTGAAATTAAAATGAGGATAAACATTGTCAGTGCGTGTAGTATATATTTATTTGGGAAGGGGTTGGTTACCAGCATTCCAGATGGCAAGGCCAAAAATCTTTTTGCTAATTACAACTAATTTTCAAATAAAGAAAAACAACTACTACTATGTGTGGGTGTGGGTGTGTGTGTCCATGTATGTGTGTGTGGTATGTGAAGTATTAGTTTATTTGGGAAGGCCAAAATTCTTCCCACTACGAACAAATTTAATTTTCAGATAAAGCAAATCTTTCTCCTACATGTAACTTTGCATTTTCAAATGAAGCAAAACTACCACTAACAAAAATCTTTCTGCTACACAACTTTGCACTCTCAGATAAAGCAAATCTTTCTGCTCCAGGTAACTTTACATTTTCAAATACCACTGTCTGTAAAACTACTGCTACCAATGAAAAATATTTCTGCTACACACAACTATACATTTTCAAATAAAGCACATTTTTCTGCTGCATACAACTAAACATTTTCTACTACTACTTAAAACTTTACATTTTCAAATAAAAGAAAATATTTATACTACACACTACTAATCCTACTTGGTATTTCAAGAACAAAAGAACTGACCTACTCCTCTCTGACATCTCTTTCAATATTCCCACCTAAAGAATTGGTTTTCTTCATCCATGTTCTTGACCAGAATTTAGAAAAAAGATAAAATGATGCCAGACAGATTACATGAAATCTAATATTCCAATCTTTTGCCACATATCCAAAGTTTGTTTCGACTTGGCACTTAAGAGCAAAGAATACAAGACAATAATAGGAGTGACCATGCTTTACATGATCTTAAGTATCATCTAAAACAGATATATATATATGAATACTGATGGGGGACGAATACCGTATACACCAATGTGTATTGGGTTACACAATGTATTGGATATGTATCAATCAAAATCAAAAAAGTTATTAGCTGGTATGTAGCTGCTATAAACCAATATATCATGATTATTTCTTTTGGATGATTCGTATTCAAGAAGATATGCCTTGGTGGATGTTATTTGCAAATGATATGGACACCAAAATTTGATTGATTCGATAAGTTGGAATGGCAGAACAGGAATTTTGCTGATTCCAACTGGTTGGAATAGGGCATTAATGTTGTCTTTGTCGTTGTTGTATAAGCATTGTATACACTACTTTGTGGGATCCACTCTACACTCATGCTGTGGACATGTAGTACATATCACAGTCCTACAGTAGATTGCATTTATTAAAGAATGTTAAGTGATACTATTGTATATACAGATGGACAGTTTGAGAAGCATCCCAAAGACTTCATTTCTGGATCAAACATCGACTACAAATACACAAAAAGAAGTTCACATGTTTGGTGGAGTGTTTTCTTGTCCAAAGTGTCAGCATTTTCGTAACTAACTAGCTAATCCATTTGTGTCAAATTCAAAACATAATTTGTAAATACCATTCATAAAATAATGTCATTGACTCATTGGTGTAGTATGTGATACAGTATTCTATTTGGTAGGGATATAGTATTAATGTAGTGTTTCTTCTTCCAAATTGTTCCAATACAATATTAAGTTTGGCTCTGAATCAGGATAGCTTGGGGGCTGCGATCATTTGCAGCAAAGTAAGACGGGTGGGATATTAACATGAGGGCAAGGATTTCTGCTTCCAGTCCATGGAAATATCTCTACTTTAGCCCCTCATTTCAATCCTTTTTTGTTTAGTGTAGGTTGTGTGTCTAAGATTTTTTTTTTTTTGGGGAAGACCTATGGCAGAGAGATGTTTCTTCGTATTCTAAGTCCAGTGATTCTTTTGAAGGTTGCTGATGCTCTTTCTTAGTCCCATGCTGGTTTATCCCGGAACTTACCTCTTACACATTCTTTGGGTGTTTTGGACAAAGGTACGCCAAAATGTTCTTTTAGTGGAGGCCCAAGAGCCAACGCTCAAAAGATAATTATGTTAAACAAGGTTGTCAAAATTGTGAATCAAATTGAAAATGGTTAGAGGCCACTTAGAATTGAATCGTAAATCGTAAGATTCATAGTAGTTTTGGGGTTTAGGTTTTAGCAGTTCTCTTTGGAAAAGGGCTTTTATTGTTTACAATTTGTAAACAATATTTATTTACGTATATTTAATTGTTTTAAAGTATTATTTTCTATATAAACAAGGATCAAATGAGAAAAGGAAAAATATTCAATAAAAAAGAAGCGGACATTTTTCTTTGGTGTTGCAGGGTTGAATCGTATGATTAAATCGTAAATTGTAAGATTAAATGTATAGATCGTAAGATTCAAACATAGACCGATTTTTTCACCGATTTAAATTGATATAGGGTCAAATTGAACCGAATCGTACGATTCATACAATGAATCATAAGAGTTTAACAACAGAGATGTTGAGGAGTTTTTTCACAATGTTCATTGGGCCATTTGTGGTGAGATGACGAATTATATATTCAAGTGCAAGATCTCTAAGCCTTATGCAATTACTGCAAATAAAAATTATGATAGCTCATTGGGCTAGTGCATCAGGGGATTTCAGAAGGATCTTAACTTTCGGAATTTTGAGGTACTAGCATTTGGTTGTCATTTCTTCGACCAGATGTAAGACAGGGAGACAACAAATGCTCTGGAGCCTTCTCCTAGTGGGGATTCTAAAGCTGAATAGAGGAGGAGTTCAGAAGGATCTTAACTTTCGGAAATTTGAGGTACTAGAATCTGGTGGTCATTTCTTCAACCAGATGTAAGACAGAGAGACAACAAATGCTCTGGAGCCTTCTCCTGATGGGGTTTCTAAAGCTGAATTGTGATGGATGCTCATTGGGCAATCCTGGTCCGAGAATGGATAATGCTTTTCAAGATCAGGATGGCAAGATTATTCATGCTTAGCTCAGCCTGATAGGGAGATGCAACTTGATTAGAGCCAAGGCATATGCCCTCATGGTTATTACGGAGACTCGGGCTCTTCATTTAAGAGCTGATTGTTGGGGGTGATTCTATTTCCATTCTCATGGGCAAGAGAATCCATGGATGGCCTTCAGAGGCTTCCCACATGTTTCACATTGGCAACATGCTTGAAGTTCTTTTATGTTTACATCTGTTCTTATATTATCAATAAAATGCTATGTTACAAAAAGGATAAACAATTCTTTCATATTAGATGCAAAAATATACATATTATTCTTTTTTTTTTTTTTTGAAAATGAATGTTATCAAACGTTTTGATTTTCTTTTGTAGTTTTTAGATTTTTTTACCAGCTAAATACACATTATAGAGTAACATCGTTGCACATGAAGCTGCAACTTTGTTCCAGACGGCCACCAAAACCCACACTGATACACATGGAAGCAAGATAAAAAAGGGGGAAAAAAAACGCTGCTTGAAAAGAAGTTGCAACTTTTTCAAAGACTAAAACTATGAATAAGGAAAGAGCAGAACTGTTTAGTGGAATAAAAAATTTACGCATACAGACCAACTACAAATACACACACACACACACACACACACACACACACATATATATATATATACATGGTAATCACAAAAAAGCCACCAAAGAAAAGGAGCAAAAGCAACTGGAGTGAATGTAACAAGATGATAAAAGATTCAGAGGTATAGAAGTGGGATTAAATACCATTTCCTGGCACTCTTAAACACGCAACCAACTTGTTCTTCTCATCTGAACACTTATTGGATGAATCACACTCTTCACCCCGAGAATTTTCCTTCCTCAATGTCGTTGAAGGGTCCAAAACATTTTCCATGGTCCCTGCTTTAGAAACTAGATTAGACTCCGATGCTTCATTTGACTTATTTTTGCCTCTCTCTTTTCCTGGTGATTCCTTACTTAAATTATGCTTATCTGTTCCCAAAGCAGAACCTTTTTTTGTATTCAATTGGCTACTTAAATTGCTCTTTACTGAGTCATTCTTGACTACCCCCTGTGACCCTTCCTCATGATGTTCACCCTTTTTTACTTTGTCATCTCTCACAGGATCCAAAACAGAATCTGTTATATTCGGTTTCGTGGTAGAACTGTTCTTGTCATCTAAAGGTAGGGAACTTTTCGAATCTAATCCAGTGGTCAGATTTGTTTCTTTTACCTAATTTCATAATTGAAAATAATAAGAAACAAAGAAAGATGGGTGGAATCACACTGATTAAAATGAAAAAAAAACTGTTTGTTTTTACCTCTAATGCAGCAAAAGAGCATTTGATGAAGAATATGAACAGTGCAAAAACCACCAGAAAATTGCAGTTTGTCACCATCTATTCCTATAAACTTCCTTCACTCCATTACATGAAAATAAAACTAAAGCCATATGTTAAACTGAGCAGAAGCCAGAGATTCAAATAACAAGAGGCTAAATCTAGAACTTTGCAGATTAAATTGTGTTTGCAGCATAAAACTAAAGCCTAATATCTATCAAGTCAACTGGACAAGAGCAGATATGAAACATGAGTATTAATTTAGGCTGCGTTTGCCCTGGCTTGTGCTTATGGATAAGCACTCATTGGATAAGTGGCTCAATGGGAGCACTTATCCACAGCAACAATAAACTGCTTACTTGAAGACAATAGCGCTTGGTAAATACATTTATTTAAGTGCTTATGAAAGTTTAGGGGTAAAATAAGTATTATAAAAAATATTATTAAAGTTTAGAAACTGCATTTATTTAACTGATTATGAAAGTTTAGGGGTAAAATAAGTATTATGAAAATATTACTAAAGTTTAAAAATAGCTTCCCACATAAGTGTTAAGAGAAGCTGTTCTCAACAGCTTCTCTTTATGGGTAGCCTTCCTCTACTCTTTATGGATAAGCACTTACCCATTAGGTGTTACCAAACACACTTTCAATTATAAAAAGTACTTTAATAAGCTATAGCTGAAATAAGCACTTATATAAGCTGGGCCAAACGCAGCCTTGGGGTTTAGCAAAATCAAACTGAAAACTCAATCGTAATTCAAACTTAGATCAGATCATTACACGAAAGAAACTAAAGTCATATGTTAAACTGAGCAAAAATCAGAGATTCAAATAACAAGAAGCTAAATCTAGAACTTTGCAGCATAAAACTAAAACCTAATTTCTATCTACTCAACTCAACTGAACAAGATCAGATATGAAACATGAATATCAATTTAAGGTTTAGCAGACTCAAACTGAAAATTCAACAGTAGTTCAAATTTATTTCAGATCACTAATCACAGATTCCGAAAGAAGAGAAGCTTCGAAGTTGACTGAATCCTTCTACCAATCTATCCTCCTCTCTTGGTTATCCATTAACATCGATGGAGCTTAGAGAGAGAGAGAGAGAGAAGAAGAAGAAGAAGAAGTTGGGATTTTGAACAGAGGAGTCAAAATGAGCTCTTCAGTTCAACCAGAGGAAAACAGCATTGGATGCGTGTTGACTCGACTCAATCGGCCACTGGCAATCGAAAGTGTTGAACCGTTTGAGGGCTTCTTTGAAATGACGATAGTAACCCTATTGTCAACTTTTATTACAATAATGAGTAACACTAGGGTCGGTACAACCAGAAATCCGACCGATCCAAATCAACTTTGATTTGATTTGGATTGGGTTTCTAGACACTTGGTTTTGTTTTGGTTATGAAATCCTGCCATAATTGGTTTGGTTCTGGCTTGAAGTCTCTCTTAACCCAACCAAGCTAAATCAAAATTGTAATTTAGGTTAGGTTGGTTTGGATTTAGGGTTTTCCATTTCAAATCGGTTCGGGTTTTCATTTGAAAGCTCGGCTTTCAATTATGTTCGATTCGATTGTGGGTTAACTTTTACTAATATCGGTTTGGCTGGGTTGATGTAGCGGCTTAAAAAGGGTCAAGTAGCACAATTTCTGCATCAACGAGAGTAAACAGTGCAAGCACGTGACGACGTCGCATATCGATTGTTTTCGCAATGTCAATCTGAAGCAAACCCACCTAGGACTGTAATCAGGGTGGATTCGGGGACAAAGCCATCATGATCCGAACCTAATTAAATTCAAGGAGATCTGAATCCAATTAAAGAGCCGATAGATCTTTTATATGAGTAACCAAATCCGATTATATTTATAGGATCAATATTCAAATTTGATTAAGATCCGAATCCAATTATATATTCGAATTCGATAATAACAACGTTTAAAAATAAAATAATTAACAAGTTATTTAAAATACAAGGCAAATAAATTGCCAAATATAAGTAAAGACTGCAATTTAGCTTAAATCAAAACCATATTCCCAAAGAACTAAAGAAAGAAAACAAAAGGAGAAAAATTCTATATATGATCTAATCAGATTCAGGTCTTAATTGGGTCTGTTATACCAAGATCCGAATTCAACTATAAACGGATCCAATTATTCAAACCGAATCCGACCCAATAAACATCTAATCGAATAAAGATCCAATTTAAGTAGATAAATTTAAACAATACTCAAATCAGAATCTCGATCCAAACCATTGACAGCCCTAAACCCACCCCTAGCTACTATGGCAAAAGGAATCTGATGATGAATACTAAAGACCAACAAAGCAGTAGGCTTGGCCAAATGATCTGCCACTCATAAGCGATGGCCGGGCTATACTCTAAATATAAAGCACTTTTATTGGCCCGAGCCTAACCTGGTCCAAGCTTTGGGCTTAACAATGTTTGCCCAAGCCTGTCTATTTTATAAGTTGCCAAGTCCGAGTCCACCCATGTATACTCAAATGAGAAAAAAATATTACTACTTTGTTGTTCTTAGGATTTAAACCTAGGCCTCTAGTGGGCATAATGTAGAGTTTTCACCCTATGATAATGAGTTTAAATGGAATTTGTATATTACTTGATAATCTTGTTTTCAGTCTTCACATCCTCAGGTCGAGTTATTGAGTCGGGCTAATCTATCGTAAATCCAAACCCGATCCGAAAAATTAATCGGGCCTTAAATTTTAGCTGAACTCGACCCAACAGGCTACTAACCCTTGCCCAAAATAGGTGAAAATTGCGTCATAAAAAGATTTATTGGCGATTTTAACAAAAACCGTCACTAAATTTCAATTATTAGGGACTATTATACAAAACTACCTCCAAAATAAGATTTAGTGGCTGCTTTCTCTCACTACCAGTAAATCAACTAGCAGGCTGATCTCTAACTCAGGAACTGGAGGTCTCAGGTTTGAATCATCTGGCTTACCTGATGTGTAATCCTTGTGGGTAGGGTCATGTAACCGGGATTTACTCTGTCTCCACTAAGTGGGGTCGAGGGTTCCACGTCACCAAAAAAAATAAAAACCTTCATTTTTATAGTGAAGTATATAAAACATAAGGGTGTACAACGGGCCTTTTTGTACCAGCCACTGTGCCTAATTTCAGGCCCCCAGACCCTGCTCAAACGAGCAGGGCCGGACTTGTGCTTTTGCCTAAATCTGACCAATAATCCAATCGTGTTCGTATCATGTCATGACGTGGATCATGAACCCAGGACATTATAAATTTATCATGCTGTGTCGTGTCTAGGCACGAACCAAATTGTATTGGGCCAGGCCGAGACGCGTGGCATGGCCCATTTGTGCATCCCTATATAAGCATATTATAAATCAACTGTTATATATATATATATTGGCTTTAAAGCATAAGATGTGGTACATACTATACACTAACATTAATCATTGTTAAAGTAACATCTCTTGATAAAAAAAAGACACTTAGACTTTAATCAAAAAGAAGAAAAAAGAAAGTCAAGATAGGATAAAATAAAGGCAATGGGGTCTGTCCACTTACAACCCATCAGGTGTCCACGCAGACCGCAAACGAGACAAGAACACTAGGGGTACGTGTACCTGTTAGCCCATGTCCACGTAGATATCAGACGGTCCAGAATCCATCAAAACAATAGTCTTTTTGAGGTGTCGTTTAATAGAAGCGGGTTCAAGCTTTTCTAGAAGGCTTAGGAGACACTGGTGTTGGGGTGCATCACTTTTAGATTTATTATTATTTGATTGATTCGTTGCATCTTAGCTTATTATAATATCTATCCAACAAGAAGTAAAATAAGAATGGGTTTTGAGAAGATCCTATTGGCCACTTAGTACCCTTAAAAGGTGATGGTCGGCGAGAATGCTCGGATGGGTTTTTATTGGCTTGGCTTGCTTTGGGGAAGTATTTTATTGGTTATATCGTACGTTTTTTAAGGTTGTGCTTGTCTTGGCTTCTGTAAGTACTTATTGTAGCTTATATAGCTTATATAAACAGTTTTTAAAATTAAATATATGTTCGGTAGCGCTTATGGGTAAGTGCTTACCGATAAGCAGTAGAGGAAGGCTATCTATAAGGAGAAGCTATTAAGAGCAGCTTCTCCTAAGTTCTTATGCGTTAAGCTATTTTACAACTTTAGTAATAGTTTTAAAATACCTATTTTATATCTAAACTTTAATAAGCACTTAACTAAATATTATTTTTATAATACCTATTTTACCCTTAAAGTTTCATAAGCACTTAAATAAATGTATTTATCAAACGCTATTTTAATAAGCAGTTTATTGTTGCTATGGATAAGTGCTCATGTTAAGCAACTTATCCAATGAGTACTTACTTATCCATAAGCACAAATTCGGCCAAACGCAGCCTTAGTATTGGGCGCAAATATTTCAAGTAAGAAATTTAAGAAAAAGGAGTATGAAAAGGTTAATGAAAAGCTCTATATATCTGGATATTTCTTAACCGCGTTAGATACACTACGGGATCGTCTTTCACGGGAATGCCTTTGGGTGTAAGTATTTAGTCCTTAAATCCCAACCCAATACTTTATTAGAGTTCTAGGCTGCCTTTGGCCGGCTTGTGCTTATGGATAAGCACTCATTGGATAAGTTGTTCAAGGGGAGCACTTATCCATAGCAACAATAAATTGCTTATTTGAAAAAAATACGTTTGGTAAATACATTTATTCAAGTGCTTAGAAAAGATTAGGGGCAAAATAGGTATTATAACAATACATTAAAGTTTAGAAATAACATTTATTTAAGTACTTATGAAAGTTTAGGAATAAAATATGTATTTTAAAAATAATACTAAAATTGTGAAATAGCTTAACGCATAAGAACTTAGGAGAAACTGCTCTCAGCAACCTCTCCTTATGGGTAGCCTTTCTCTAGTGCTTATGGATAATCACTTATCTATAAGTGCTACCAAATACATTTAATTTTAGAAAGTGCTTATATATATATATATATAAGCTACAATAAGTACTTATAGAAGCTGGGCCTAACACAGCCTTAGGGTTTTAGAATGATCTTTGACAGATTTCGTGATGCTACCGTGGCATCATGCGATCAATAATTCGGTACTGCCAAAAAAATCGTAAATATCGCAGACGATTTGCTTGCAAAGAAGGGTTTTCTGGAAGATCTACTTCCACTCTTAATTAGCCTCTTAGTCAATACGTTTAAGCTCTCTCTTTCAATGAAGAAAGACTTGGTAATACAAATTGCATGAAATGTGAAAAACAAGCCATTTAACAAAGGTCTTTGAAGAAAACTCCATTAATAGAAAATTTAACCTACCCCGTATGAAACCTAAATCTAACAACGACTTATGAAGCTATAATTATATATATCTTAGTCTTTTGATATAATACTGAAGAACAATGTTGACTGTTGCAGCAAAGGAGTCAATTCTTTTGAAAATAAGGTACCAGAAAATCAAGATTCTTTTACTGAGCTTTATTCACGTAATGGAATCTTCAGAGACTTTAAACCCTAATATTCAGGCAATGAACGTGGTTCAGTAAATGACTATTACCTCCCTGTGTATAAAAACAAATTCCATGTACATGGATTGGATAAGATTGGTCATTTTTAATATTATGCCGGCCTTTCTCGTCATTTCAAGCAGTTGATGGTACTTTTAGTAATCAAATTCAATGCAGTGTGGAGTGGGGCCGGGGTGAAGGGAGATTATCTGAGTAAATAACTATTATGCCCCCTATGCATAAAAACAAATTTGATGTATATGGATTGGGTAAAATAGGTAAGTTTAATGCTTATGGTGGCCTTTCTGGTCATTTCACCTAGTTTATGGTACTTTAAGTAATCAAATTCAATGTAGTGTGAAGTGGGGCCTGGGTCAAGCAAAGCTTCCTAAAGCCAAGCCGACCAAAAAAAACAACCAAGCAGGGAACCACAATGACGAAAGAAAACGGTAACGGAAAATGTAAAGCAGTTCAACCGTTCGTCGGCGTAAACGTCCGAGGCGGTTAAGGTCGGTTTACGGCGCTATGATAAGCTTATGACGCGACATATTCGCCGGAAAATGATTTTATATACTAACGGAGTATTTATCATGTACTCACACCATTTAAAACATGACACGTTTGCCTTGCAAATATGGGTCTCATAAATCATACATACGTGTCATGTGCTAAATGGTGTTGGTATACATAGCAAATACCCCGTCGGGCATGAAATTTTTTTCCCTATTAACGGTTTCCGCCATTTGATAACCAAAATGACCAGGTTATTAACCTTATCTTATGAAAAAATTACAGATACTCCGAATAGAATTTGTAACCGAAAGCGAATAATTACCTTACAGAGTTCCACGTTAGAATACCAGGGTTGAGGTACCACGTTGAAGGCAGGAGAATCCTATATAGACGGAGAAACCTAGAAAGGCTCATTCAAAATTCGAAATGGCTGAGGAAGCTTCATGGCAATTGCACTGGTCAAATTCAAAGAAGTTAGGGTAAATTAAGGCACAGCCTAAAATGTAATTATTATCATTAATGATGGGAATGTTACATTTTATTTCTATAAACTCCAACATTTTTCAACTTCCTTAATTACCCTTATATCTAGTTAGTGATTTGTAGGCATTTTCCCCCTATTTATGATGCTTTCTATTTTTTTTTTCTTATGGAAGAAAATAATATGAATTTATTTTAATTTTTACCATTTCATTGTTGTAATCCAAGTAAGTTAATTTTTGACCTTAATACATGTGTTTATTGTAGCAATTCATTGGCATCGATTGTTCTTCGATTGCGGAACACCTGAATCACCGTAAGTAATAAGTGACACATTCCAAAAAAATAGAATTGACACAAATCGTCTAATGATCATGAGCGGAAATGCTAATATTGGACAAGTTTGACTCCCAGACTAGCGTCACTCCAAAAAATGCCTCACGTACGATCACCGTAATTGTTCATATGACAATAATAACGGTTGTTGATCTCCATGTCTGTTAACTAGGAAGTAAAAAGCGCAACGACCAGAGTTTCTACAGAAACAAAATTATCTGAAATATAATAACCCTACAATGTTTCTGACAGCATGAACCATATTATGGCATG
Organism: Pachysandra terminalis; assembly: GCA_031762675.1. Classification (NCBI taxonomy): domain Eukaryota; kingdom Viridiplantae; phylum Streptophyta; class Magnoliopsida; order Buxales; family Buxaceae; genus Pachysandra; species Pachysandra terminalis. The sequence continues at coordinate 10,470 of JAUPMG010159576.1, read as the reverse complement.
TAACCCCTCTATGAAGTTGGCAATCAGTTATTCTGGTTAAGGTGAAAAAAGGTCAGAGTTGATTATGGTTTAGGGTTTCAGATTGATCAGTTATTTGTTTCATGGGCATAACGTGGCATCATGTGATTAATATCGCAGGAGACATCGTATTGATCTTACATCGATTTGCACTTATTTCAATAACAAGTTATTAATGAAACCAAAATTAACTTTTCCTTTCATCATTAAAAAAAAAATTATGGTTAAAATAAAACTTATTACACCTTTATATATACTTATATATAATGGCATTTTATGTAGCAAAAAATGGGATAGTAATATGAATTTTAATTTGATAAGTGAATTAACAAAAAATGTTTTCTTCTTGCTGTATTTAAAAAACTCTCACAAGAAGTGATATAAAAGGTTATTTTGGTCATTATGCAGTAAAGGTTTGTTGCGGTAAATTTTTGGACAATGGTAAATTTTGAAAGTTTAACGGCGAGTATCCCGTGAATGGTAAACTTCCAAATCTTCCTTCCTCTCCTTCTATAAATATAGCTCCGAGTCCGTTACGGTTCTTTCCCTCTCCTCTCTCTCTAACTCCACTTTTTTCTCTGTGTCTCCCTCCTCTCTCTCTAGCTTTGTTTTCTCTCTTTTCAACCTTTCCGAGCTCGTTTTCCTTTCTCACAAACTCTCCGGCAGGCGAAAAAACAGGTGATTCAAAGCGAGATTCTCTCAAGAACACTCGCCAGATCGGTAAGCTTTTCCTCCTTCTTTTGGATATCGTATTTATTAATTAGCTTCTGCATTACATATCTATAGATTCTCCTGCTATCCTGTATGCAATCTCTTTTCGATAAGTTTTTTTTTTAGGTTTCATGCATGAGAAATTGAAGCTTTTTCTCTCTGCAAACTTAATCTCTAGCTTCGATTGAATCGATTCAATGTCCACAGGCCTCTTTTTAAGGTAATCTCGACTGAAAATCCAAGATTTGAATGTAAATTTGTTCTTTTTTTCTTGGAGAATACAAGAAGATTGCCATTCTCCGATCCGTTTTTCTCACTCTTTGAGGTTTGAAGTCCTTTTTTCTCATGCATGTCGTCGATTTTCCGGCGATCATCAAAAGGTATTCGTGACCGGCGGTCACGATGAACGATTGGATGAAGGAGAGCTTTGTTTCTTCTATCCGAACTTGAAGTTCGCTCTAACTTGCGCCACCTTAATCGGTGAAATGAGGAAGAGTGACGCTTTCAATCGTACGGCCCTGTTTAACCGCCACAGCCATTTTGTTTTTTTATTTTTTATTCTTCGGCGCATGTTAGCGAAAAGTACTGCTGTCTGACTCTCTAGTAACTCACACGAGAAATCTAGGAAGAAAGAAACTGAAAACGGTCGATGTGTTTTTTTTCTCCCCCTCCGAGGAGCGATTAAAAACGACCACAGAATCCCCGTAATACCCTTCCGTCACTTCCACTGTATCCTGATAAGGGGTATTTTAGTAATTACGAAATATAATCTCTTTATCACGGTGGGGTTAATGGAGTCGCAGGGTCCCACGGTATTCTATGTGGATACCGTCTGATTTATCGCGTCTCGTCAGACGCGCCGGATGCTCTGATGCAGAAGATAGCTTAACCATAAATTAGGAGGCGCGTCTAACGTGACATGTGGCGAGTCAAATGGGAAGCGTATAGGTGAGTATAGTTCGGCTTTTACTCGTCAGAAAGACTCGTCACCATTTTATTGTCTTAATTTTCAATTTTATTACTTTTTTTTTCTTTTTGGTTTTTTGGCCTTATTTCAGTATTTTCATAATTTTTCTGAGGTGAAATCATTTGCAGAAATTTTGTGCGGCATTACTTGCAACAAAATCTATGATCGGTCATTTTTTTTCTTTAAAAGAAAATTTACGATTTTTTATAAGAAATGCTGTACAAAATGATGCAGCGAATATGTCGACGAATACGAGGACTGCCTTGAGACTCCTTGTGAAGGGCTCGGCGAGGAGACAAGGTAGCATTTCTCCTTTTTTCTGATAATTTTCTTTCTTCTGGTCCTTTTCTCTAAATGACTGTACAAGTGGCTCCATAACTGCTCAGTGGACCCCACCTCTCCTCTTCCATTTTCGGGAAAAAAAAGAAAAAGAAATCAGTGGGCCACCTCTGATTGGAAGGTTAGGATTCTATTCCGTAGTCAAATAGTCAATTGAGTTATGACACGTACACAATTCTGCGTTTTGCGATTCATGGACTCAAAGTTATTATTCCCGGAAGATATAAGAAATTAGGATTCTCATGTAATTTCAGCCAAAATATTTCCACATTTTGGTTTCTTCGTCCATCCTATCCGAAGCCGAATCGTCGTCGCCTATAAAATAAAGATCTGGCCCCAAACTTTTGACGAAAAGACCACTACCTGAAATCAGTTAAGGCATGTTTTGATGGTGAAGTGTTCGGTAACATCATCGTAGGGGGACTCCCAGCATTCAAATTCCCAAGTAATTTTCCTTCAAACCGTGTGCGGTATATGTCCGCTTCCCACTGAACTTTCCAGGACTTTCTGTGAACCAGATCTTGTGTTCGTGAATTCTGCAGGGAAAAGAACAAAAAGAAAAGGAATGGTTTTCACTTTCCCAGCCATTACCAAACACGATCTCCACCACACGTATAAGACCCACCGACTAGTAAGAAAGAGATTTATATTTACCTATCCGAGTCGTTTCTTTCGGGTCTTAGAGAGACGAAGACGTTTCGTCTTAGGTATATCTGTCCTGTTCGATAGGATTTCTCATAGCGAATGTGTCGTCCTTACAATCGCTGGGCGTCTTTCTGGATGACGGTCGTTTTCATCGACACGTGGCGGTCGCTTTTATGACTTTCCTTTCCGTGGATTCTCTTGGCCCTTCGTAATCGGAAACAAATCAGCTGTGATTGGTTGTGGTCACGCTTTTTCAGCTTTTCCCTCTGGTTTAGACTTTAGAGTCCAATCAAGCAAGCAGGCAAGGTTATAAAAATAAATAAATTACGTCCGGAGCGCATACGTGCCCTGATCTGTTTTGGTTGGAAATAGGAATCAACCGTTCTTTTTGTCTGTAGTGTCTCGTGGAAGAGCACGACTAGTAGTGAGTGTTGATGCTTCCAACGAGGACGTTCCGTGGTCTTTGGTTTTGGATTCCGTATTCAATTATTCGATGGAGTTTAGATGGACTGATGATCTCATTGCTCTTCAATGGATGTGATGTAAGTTGATCACATCGTTAGATTCCTCAATCAGGACTCAGTAGGCTCTTTTACTGTTGGATCCTGCTGAGTTGTGGGTCCTGCTAACTACTTTCGTTGTCTTGCGTGTAGGAAGAAGAGAAGAGGGTTCCTTAATTAGTAAGCAAAACTACAAAGGGCTGGGAAACGAGAAACGAAGAATTTTTATAGAGCTCAATACAGAAGAATTCCCTTTTTTTCTTCTTTTTTTAATTTTTTAATTTTTTATTTTAGAGTGTTTAATTTTTTTTTTTGGGTGACGTGGAACCCTCAACCTTACTTGGTGGAGACAGAGTAAACCCCAGATACATGATCTCAGTCACAAGGATCATATATAGATAAGTTCGGGGACTTTTCTTTTTTAGTGTGCTTAATTTTATTTATTTATTTGTTTTTTGTGACATGGAACCGCAAACCCTACTTGGTGGAGACAAGATAAATCCAATGACACGACTTCACCCACGAGGATCATATATAAGGTAAGTTCAGGGATTCGAATCTGGGACTTCTAGTTCTTGAGTTTTTTTTTTTTTTTTTCCGAACCCCCCCAATCCTACTTAGTGGAGACAGAATAAACCCTAAATACATGACCTCACTCAGAAGGACTATATTAGGCAAAGTTGGGGACTCGAACATGAGACTTCCATTTCTTGAATTAGAGAGTCTACCAGTTGCGTTTAATTATTTACTATTGCACACATGGGTTTCTTTCCTTCTAAACTTTTTTCTATGCAGAAATTCAATAAATCTAAAGGCTTTTGCTTCAACAAAAATAGTCTTATTACTAGAAACAGTTTATAATTCATCTCCAGCATCGGTTACTGCAATTCCATACATGAAATGCACTTTCATGCCTAAAAATGTCTTTACTTCGCTCGTAGTTTGTTACGTAAATTGTTCATGTATTCTTCTTCTCTTCCTCATATGATGTAAAAATTCAACATGCCTTTGTACTTTGTTCATGTGTACTTTTGTTTCCAACAAGCCCTTGAGATCTTAGGGCCATCATCATCATATATATACATATAGAGAGAGAGAGTAGAAGCAAATTCAGTTAGCAGAAGTTGGATATGGCCGGTGAGGTTGTAGTAAGTCCATGAGCCAAATGGATTGAGATTCGACATATGTTTACTCTAATTTTGTTCGTCTGTCGAACCCTAGCTCATGTCAGTGTCAGATGACTCAGCTGATTGAAACCCTACTTAGACCAATGAAAGGTTGAGTCATCAAATCTAATTTATTACATATTTTAACTCGTCTCTATGTCTCTATGCTTTCTTATGGTTTTTTATCCACATGTATATAAATTATATACTTTCATTTTCATAACGTTTTCCTTTTATAAAAATATTTGGTCAAGCCTGATTGAAACTCCTATACTGAGACCGGTCGTTTTTTTTAGGTTCGCCATGTAAAGCTGAGTCATCAAATCTAACATATTACACTATTTTGATTTCGTATTCTATTTTCTTATTCTTTTTATTTTTATTTTTATTTTTTTGATCTTAATCACGTGGTGTCCCCACACCCATATAGGTGTGGAACTAATCCACGTTTCGGACAGGAGCATCAAAGGTGAACCCCTGGCCATGAGTGCTTCTAGCCAGATTCGAACTCTAGACTTACTTCTAGAGTTCGAATCCTGTTAGACTTGCTTTTATTTATCTACTATATATGATATGCTTTCATTTTCTTGACGTACTTCTTTCATTAATTATTTGATCACGAGAGACACGTATTATATGGTTTTCACACATTTAACATGGATGACCTAAATAAAAAGTAGCTACTTTATCTTTCAAAAATCAAATAAAGTAGCTACTTTTATTACAATGCGTATTACATATTAAATTTTGTACATATTTTTCATTAATATTAATGAGATTTTCATATATATAATTTTTTTTTTTTGCACAGATAAGAATTTATTTACAATAAGTTGTATTACTCAAAAACATAAAAAGAGCTCCTAAGATCGTTTTAAGTATTAAAGATTAAGCTCATTAGATGTTTCGAAACTTTCATAAGTTTAAGTGAAATTCAGAATCGTCAGTCCGGTTAAGGTAGAAGCCAATTTATAATTAATGTCATTTAGGACTTTAGATTGATACGTGGCAGAAAATTAATGCGGGCATAGAATTTTTCTTCCTGCAATTCTTTATAGGCATCACAAAACTATTCTTTTTTGTTTTTTGTTTCCTGAGCTTTCAATATATATATATATATAAGATATTTTTTATCAGTATATGTATATTCTACGAAGTTGTTTCCACAAAAAATTATTATATTATAAATTTTTAATTTACGATGTCACATAGGCACATAAGAAATTATAAATTATATACTTGTATTCAGTGAGGTGTATATAAAAATTATTTACGTAAGCATCACTTTTTTTTTCATTTTCGTATTTTTTTCCTTTTTAAATGAGAAGTATTTACTACACCACGGTTTAGGGAGCACAAAAAATCACCAGGCATGGGTCTAGAAAGAACAAAAGGAAAACAAGTTGAAAAAACAATAATAATAAAGAAAAAAATAGTTTCATAAAACATATACTAAATAAAATTTACATTGCAATTCATTCTTCATGAAGTCTCAAATTGTTATTACAGATCCACACAGCCACAAAATAAAAAAATAAAAAAAGGGGAAAAAAAAAGAATTATTGGTCCTACGTGTCACCAAAGCAGAGCTCCCCATACGTTTAATAGGGAAAACGAAGTTTCTGTCCAAGTTTGAAATATTTGTAACATTAATAAGCCAAAAAAGAAAAAAAAAATCTTGTTTGGAATATGTGGACCTCGCTTCAAGACCCACCAAAATTCGGAAATAATCTGTGGGCTGGACCACACAAGTTGGCCCGGATTATGACACATACTGGATCCGGAATTTAGCTATGAAATTACTGTAACACCCTTTTGTATCTGTAGAAAGACCAAAATACCCAGTCATGTGGGGTCCACATCTGAAAGGCTTGTAACCCATTTACATGGGTCACAGGCGGACCCGAACCATATTAGGATTTGTTTAACAAATCTGTTTTAATTTTTTTAATTGCAGGGAGACATAGATAGCATAAACGCAATTTAATCAGAGAGAAGAGTTACCAAGTCAAGGGAGAAAGTAGATTTCATCAGGTTCGTAAAACTATTTTTCAAAGATATTTCTCCTTTTTCTTTCTACCTTGATAAGATAGCTCTCCGTCACAAACATGTTGGGTTTTGGCTTTCTTCTAACTAATTCTAATTTTGGGGCCTAGAAAGCGACTGGCCGATTCACATCATCAGGTGATCAAGATCTGTCTGACCTTTAAAGTTTTGTAGCTCTTAAAAGGTCCCCCAAAAATTAAAAAAATTAATTAAAATTCTAATGCAATTCAATCTATACTGGTTCACAATAATAATTTTTGAGAGCATATTGTCTGGAGTGAAAATGGTTAAATATCAGTTGGAGCATGCGCATTTATACACCACACACTCAATTGTTCCTCATGTTATCATTAATTAGTTGGATGCGTGGCGTGCATATGCACACGCTTCAACTGATATTCTATCATTTTCGCTCTTCTTTAGATGATATTGACTTATTTGCAGTTTTATTTCCTAGTGTATGACAGTGAAAACATGTCGAAGCTACATGCACAGGTAGAATCGAAGTCAACGTCGCCGATCAAACTGGTGATGGGATTTCAAAGGCTGCAAGCAAATCATCAAGAGGAGATGGAATCCATCTCGAAAGCAAGCAATGACGATATCCGGGACCGGATTTGCATCGGAAGGGCACCAAAACCACCTTCATCTGATCATGTACATATAAAAGAATGTGATAGGAACCGCACAGAATCAAAGATTCTGGACCCCATATATACTTCATGGGTGGTGAGTTTCATTTACCTCTTTTATTTTTTCTTTTATTTATTTATTTATTTTTTTGTGATGTGGAAGACATGATAACCCCGGATACATGACCCCGCCTACAAAGAGTATATATTATATAATTCTAGAGACTCGAACCTGAGACCTCGAGTTCTTGAACCGGAGAGCCTGCAAGTTGAGCGGACCCGTGTAGTTTCATTTACTTGTTATATATAACATGAGCAAGCCTCCTTTCATTATTAATTTTTATTTTTTCTAATTATTATTTATTTTTTCTTTTTATTGTGTTGGTATTGCACAGATGAAACACCCTTCTGCATTGAGCAAGTTTGATTTCATGATGGCCTCAGCCAAGGGGAAGAAGATCGTCGTGTTTTTGGATTACGACGGAACCCTCTCGCCGATCGTAGATGATCCCGATCGGGCTTTCATGTCTGATACGGTAACTAATTTATGTGAAACACATGTAATGAATACTAAGCATGGCATGTCCTTCATGAGTTACTGATGGAACCATGAAACAAATTTTGATTGCAGATGCGCTCGGCAGTCCGGGAAGTTTCCCGGTACTTTCCGACGGCGATTATCAGTGGAAGGTGCAGGGACAAGGTAACTTGCTAACTCAAAATTAAGAGTCTTCAGTCATTGTATTCACAGACTAAGTTGTGTACATTTTTTCTGCCTTGTTGTTAGGTGTATGAATTTGTACAGTTAACTGATGTATATTATGCTGGGAGCCATGGAATGGACATAATGGCCCCACTGCCGCCTCCTAAATCCGGCGACAACACGAAGTATCAAACTCGAGCCGTTGATAAGAAGGTTGGTTATAGTATGTAAATTCAAGTCTCTCTGTACATACGTATGAATTATTCTGTGATTTATATGTTTTTAAGTCTTGAATATGGCTTATATCCTGCACAGGGGAATGAAGTTGTTCTCTTCCAACCTGCTAAAGAGTTTTTACCAACAATTCAAGAGGTAGTCACAGTAGAGGATTTATTCTGATTCACACCAATACATCAAAAGCATTTTTATTTATTTATTTTTTAAATTCTTTGCTCATTTGATTTTTTTTTCTTCTTTAATTCTTTTTTTCATACATGATCAGATAGCAAAGGTGTTGGAAGACAAAACCAAGAGAATACAAGGTGTAATGATAGAAAACAATAGGTTCTGTATCTCTGTCCATTTCCGGCGAGTTCCTGAAGAGGTATGGATACTATACATGGTTTTTTTTTTTTTTTTTAAATTTATTTATTAATTGTTTTTAACCTGGAACCGCCCCTATTTAGTGGGGACAAGCCTACAAGGTAAATCCCGGATCCATGACCCCACCAACAAGGACTATATATCAGGTGAACCTAAAGACTCGAACTGGGATCTCCAATTCCTGAACTAGAAAGACCAGTTGAGCTAACCCGTGTGGGTTTAATGTCTTTATTTATTTCAAAACTCCTTTTGATGGATATTTTTAATTGGGATTTGGAAGTAGTTAGAGATAGTGTGTGGCTCATATTTACTAGGCTCTCGATCCAAGGGAAAGGTGGCTTGAGGGACCCCTCGCGGTACGGTAAGGGTATAGTACCAAATGGGTTGGGACTGGGGTGCGGGGGGTTTCGCCCTCGAGGTATGGTAAGGATATATTGGGGATTTGTCCCATATATCCCTTTGGAGTTAACCCTAATTTTTTTTGAACATAGTGAAAAGCCTTATTCTCTCCCAAGGATGTAGGCAAGTTTGGCCGAATCACATAAATCTGTGTGCATTGTTAATCATTGTTTTCTGTTTATCTTTATTGCTTGATCTCGTTTCAACAGAAGTGATAAGAATATTACATGTTAAATGCAGGATTTTCGTTCACTGGAAGAGATTGTAAATTCGGTACTTGAAGATTACCCTCTCTTTCACCTAACAAGGGGAAGAAAGGTTTGTTACTCGATGTTTCAACTTCCAATTAGCCAAATTCAATCTTATAAACCAGGATTTCAGAAGTTATTTTTTTACAATATCGAGTGTAATTTTTCATGCACAGGTTTTCGAGTTTCAGAAGTTGTTTTTTTACAATATCGAGTGTAATTTTTCATGCACAGGTTTTCGAGGTACGTCCCTCTATAAAATGGGACAAGGGTCATGCCCTGGAATATGTACTGGACACTCTGGGGTTTGGGAGCTCCAATGATGTCCTTCCGCTGTACATAGGAGACGATCGAACTGATGAAGATGCTTTCAAGGTACCCCATCAAACGCCTACTTTTGATAGATGTTCATGTTGCAATTAGGTTTGGCAATTTAAACTCTGCTCGTTTAGGCCTGATGAGCTAGCCCAATTTTTGGACCCGTAACCTTGTTAAGCCCGATTTTATAGAAGTCTCGAAGTACTTAGGGTCGGGTTTGGGCTAGGCATGTATAAGCTTAATTCGACCCTATTTTAATTACCATCATATCAAGTATATATAATACCTATAGGTTTAACATATTTAAGGTTTTTTTTTTGGTATCTCTGCTTTGATGGTCATTCCACCATTCCTCCATAAGGAAGATGCAGGTTCGATCCCTAGACCCTCCTCACCCCAATCCTCTTTTCAAGTGGTGTCCTACCAAAATCCCAAAGGACAAGAGGACATTTTAAGGTTATTTCATCATATCCTAATTGATTTTCTGATATTTTTTTTCTTTTTTTTTATTAAAATTATGAAAAATATGTAACTAAATTTGTAATTATATTTGTAAGAATATTTTATTAAAAAAATAAGGAAAAAAACCGGGCTTAATTTTGTCGGGCTTGGACATGCATAAAACCCTTATATCCTATGTTGAGCCTGGCTCGAGCCAAGCCCGGCCTGGCCTGCCAAATTGCTAGCCCTAGTTGTAATGTCCCAGGCCATTCCAGGATTGGGCCAAGGGTAGGGCTCCCTATATTAAAAGGGGCAGCCCAGTTCCTTGTTAGACCAGCTTCAAGAGTCTAATTAACAGCTTGAGGTCTATTAGGCCAACTCAAAAACATAAGATTAACCAATGAATCTTTCTATTTTTTTATAATAAATTTTCAGGTGATAGAGAGTCGAGGACAAGGGTATCCTATTATTGTTTCTTCAATCCCAAAGGAGACCAAGGCTTCCTACTCTCTGCGGGACCCATCAGAGGTTATGACTTTCCTGTTGCGTCTAGCGAGGTGGAGGAGAAACTCTGCAAGTAGTAGGTTAGCTATCTAATCTATATCAATAGAAAAGCAAAGGAGATGAAACATATATGCACATTTCTATACAAAACAGATATATATATATATATACATATATATATATATATATATATATAGAGAGAGAGAGAGAGAGAGAGAGAGAGAGAGAGA